>PVIW01007002.1:0-78551 GCA_004026585.1 Noctilio leporinus | reverse complement strand
CGCCGGCCTGTGAGCCCAGAGGTCACAGGTTCGATTCCCCAGCCAGGGCACATAACAAGGTTGCAAACCAGGTCTCCAGTCAGGTCTGTGGCTGGAGGCAGGTGAAAAGCAACCATACATTGATGTCTTTCTCCCTCTCTGCCTCTCTCCCTTCCCCTCTTTCTAAAAAATAATGAAGTAAAATCTTTAAAAAAAAAAAAAAAAAGACTTAAAAAAATAAAATCTTAAAAAAAAAACACCCTACTGAATTGCAGTTATATGCCATATGAATAAGCTTCACAAGAATTCCTTAAAGTAGGAGGAAACAAGGTCAGTGACCTGGAGCCACAGTTAGCACAAGTAATAGAATAGGGGGTTGAAGCTCAGGTTGTCACTGATTCTCCAACCCTATCACCTTAATACCCCATCTTCCAACCAATCTCAGATGTTGCCTATTTGGTAAGATAGAGGAGTGGCAGGGCCAGGCCAGGAAAGGTCCAAGGGGAAGCCCTCCACATGCCAATATTTCTCAATACACCATCCAGCCCACAGAATCTCACTTGACTATCCCATGAAAGGCAAGGGGTCCTTGTTCTATTGAGGACAAGATGGGTTTATTTTCTCACTTGTCTTTCAGTTTTTAATTTAAAAATATCAAATTTCTTTATTCTCAACTATATCTGCATGTACAAATTCAAGTTTTCTTTTGGTTGGCACTGACTTAGCTTTTAACAAATAATCACAAGTTTTTGTTCACTATAACCATTACATGGGTTCTTTGGGGGATTTTCCCGAGTTCTATTCAATGAGGAAGTGCCTTAACCAAGTGACTTAGGGAAACGAGTATTGTTTTTGTTTGTTTGTTTTGTTTTTTAATATTTATTATTTTCAGAGAGAGAGGAAGGGAGAAAGGCAGAGAGGAAGAGAAACATCAATGTATGGTTGCCTTTCACCTGCCTCTAGTCATGGATCTGGCTGGAGACCTGGCTTGCAACCTGGTTATGTGCCCTGACTGGGAACCAAACCAGCGACCTTTGGATTTGCAGGCTGGCACCTTACCCACTGAGCCACCAGCCAAGGCAAGTCTTTCAGTTTTTTAAGTGACTCTAGTACCAGCCAACCTGGGATTGCTCTTTTCCAAAATTAAAATAGGTAACTGGTACTGGTTGCAAACACTCAGAAGTGCGTAAAGCAGAATATGAGAGCTTCCCTGCCATTCTTTCTCCCCAGGTATAGTCTTAAACATGGCTACAGAGCCAAATGAGATGGATCTTTTAATTGCTTTTATGGGGCACTGTCGTTCTAACAAAAGAGCTATGGAGTCCTCAGGTTTTCAGATAATACTCTGGGCTTTAATAACCAGTTCAGTTTTTAACATACTTTCATGAAATGTGTGCCTCCCTGACCTATGGTGTTGAGCATGACAGCGTAAAAAGGATTACAATGGTAATTCCCTAATGAGCACATACATAGTACCATTTTAAGAAGTGATAAAAGCAGTGGTGGGGTAGCTCAGTTGGTTAGTGTCATCCCGATATGTCAAGGTTGTGGGTTTGATCCCTAGTCTGGACACATAGAAGAATCAACCAATTGAATGCATAAAATAAGTGGAACAACAAATTAGTGTTTCTTTCATTTGCTTTCTCTAAAGTCAATAATTTTAAGTGCTTAATTTTTTTTTTAATATTTATTTTTAGAGAGAGGAGGAGGGAGACAGAGAGGGACAGGAATATCAACGTGTGGTTGCCTCTCATATGCCCCCAACTGGGGATCTGGCACACAACCCATGCATGTGCCCTGACTGGGAATCAAACCAGTGACCCTGGGTTCACAGGCCAGTGCCTTAACCACTGTGCCACCAGCCAGCGCTTAAAAACTTTTTTTTTTTAATCAGAAAGACATAGACATAATTAACTAATTGGAAGGTGGTCATCTATTCAAGTGTAAGGGTACTCTGCAGGTAAGGCTGACATAGATGCGGTGGAGGGGTGGGGTGGACTCTCTCTGGGAGGGTTATTTTTCATTCTCGTTGTTGAGCGCTCCCTGGGTACCATGCGCAAAATGTTCCATGTGTCCTCAGTACATACCAGGTCAGTTAGCAATCCTGCTTCAATAATAGGCTCATTTTCCTTTGCACCAATGCTACATTTCAACATGGAAGGAATTTAAAGTGTAAACGCATTTCCTATGGTAGGGGAGAGAGCGTCTAGAAGTGGGACTAGAATCCACTCCTGTCACACTCAGTTTGATGCCTTTTCCAATACACCCCGTTATTGAGTCTTAGGGCACCAAGTGGGTGGTCAGTAATCTTGCATGGACTTTTTATCCAAAGCCGATGATCTCAACTGGATAGTGCCAGCAGCGAAGATTTACTGTTGGACAGCTCGGTCACTGCATTGGCTAGAAAGCCCAGTGACCGAAAAAGAAATCGACAATTTTAAACATGAAAAGGATCAGTTGCAGAGGGAGTGACATTAAGTAGAGGGGCGGGAACACAGCAGGAAGGGCTTCTCAGTACACACTGTGTGAAAGCGTATTTGAAGAAACAATTTACATTGTTTCTTTTTCAAGAGCAGGGACCTGGAATAGTCATTTGGATCGTTCGTTCGTTCGTTCGTTCATTCATTCGGTGCCTACGTTCCAGGCACGGTTTGGGTGAAATCGAGACGTAGGTTATTACCTCGGTAGCTAAACTGTTTGCCTTCACGAACCCCTTTGTCTCTCTGGACCTCAATTCCTCGATCTATTCAAAGATGTGCCCTCACAGCGGACCTTGACGATTTAGATTCAAATTCCACCTTCACCTCTTTCCTGTTACATGACCATAAACAACTTGGTCTTCGTAAGCCTGTTTCTTCATCAATACAGTGTGGATAAAATAACCCGTTTCGTCCGGTTGCGCTGAGGGTGAACTTAAGGTAGCGCTCAATTTGGGGTGGTCGCAATCCTTAACCCCTTCCGATTCCGCAAACCGCGGGCCCTACAGGTGTTAATTAGGGTGCGGCTCCCGGCCCCCAGCGGGTGGGGATTCGGATTTATAAAGCCAGGGTCTGGTCCTGGGGCCTCGTTCCGTGTGGAGCAGGCACCAGCAAGGTCTTCCAGGTTTGGATTCCGCCCCGCGGGCCTTACAGCGGCTGGTCGGAGCGGCCAGCGCGGGCCCAGAGCTCCGGGCGCAGCGGCCCCGGCTCTCCGCGCGCGCGGCCGCCGAGTGGGCTCCGGGCGCCGGGCCGCAGCTCCTCCGGGCGGGGCCTGCCGCCGGGCGCCCGCGCCCGCACCGTCCCACCCGGCCGCGGCCCGAGGCCCGGAAGGGGCCAGTAGCGCTTCCGTCGGCGCCGGGGAGGCACGGAGGGCGGAGCCGCGGCCCGAGGACGCTACGCGAGCCCAGTTCCGGCGAGGAGGCCGCGCCAGTGACAGCGATGGCGGCGGAGTCGGCGCTCCAAGTTGTGGAGAAGCTGCAGGCGCGGCTGGCCGCGAACCCCGACCCGAAGAAGGTGAGCGGGTGGGCAGCGCGGAGCGCGGCGGACGTTGTGCGGCTCCGCCCGGTAACGGTCGGGGGCCGGCGCGGCCTCCTGGTCAGCCGGGGCGGTTGGGGCTCGGACCCCGAGCCAGGCCCGCGGCGCCCGCAGCCTGGAGTGGGGAAGTTGGTGGCCATTGGCCGCTGCCCACGCGGTGGCATCCCCGTACGTCGGGCGGCGGGTCTCGGCCGACGCGGACGTCCCTGCCTCCCGGGCCGGATCCGCACCGCGGCCGGGGGCGCGCACCGTGGGGGCCGCGCGTGGCGGCGCGGCTCCCCGATCCCCCGTGGGCGTCTCGGGCCAGCTGTTTCCTGTCGGGAGAGCTCGCCTGGAGCTCACTCCTGCCGGCGCCGTCGGCCCTGCGGACTGTTTGATTCCTTAAGAGCCTTCGGAGGTTTGTTCCGAGGGAGGAGGTGATTCTGTCCGTGCGTGATGGAGTCTGGACTCCGTGTGTGGTCCTGCGTCCCCGAGACGTTTTTGTTGCATTCCGCCTTGCTGCTGGAGCGGGGACCTTTCCACTTCCCCGGTAAACCCCTTTAAGAACCGAACAAAGTAAACCTCGCGTCACCTAGCTGTGTGCAGCCTAAAAACTTAGGTTGCAATGGGAAGAAGAAGAAGAAGAAAAGATGAGAAGTTGCAGGTAGATTTCAGATTTCATTGTCCCTTGATTGAAAGGTAAGAGCTACCATGTTTCGTTTTGCGGCAAGTGATGGGCAACCATTTTTAATTGTACTCAGCTAGTTTTGTTATTTTTGAAACTGTTTTCTTAAGTTAAATGCAGTCTTCTCCCTCTCCGACTTTGTTAGCCAGTTCTTGGCGTCTGGGAGAGGGAAGAATTTTTAAAAATGGAAATACATGGATGAAGACACCTAAGGTTTGACATTCTGTCAGCATTCCAGCCAGAGTGTACGGTCCCTAAGAGTTGGATCTCAGCCCGAGCCCTTTGAAGGGAGAGTAATGAAGGAGGTGGGAGATAAGTGGTGGTGAGATTTGGGTTCTAATCCATTTACCAGCCACCGATTTCGGTACATTCTTTGCTGAGCCTGCTTCCTTACCTGCTTGCTTTCTCAACTAGTAGTTGCTAATCACCACCCTTCCCAATTTTTTTTCAAGGGTCCCTTTCTCTTCACCTTGTTCCCAGCTTGTCATAGGTGAGGTTTTTTGTTTCCTCCATTTCTAAAGGCTTCACACAAGCATCTCACCATCAAGCCACTTTTTAACTCTTCACATTCATACCTAAGCTCGAAGATCCACTTATTTAGGAAGCCATTTTAGTTTGAAATCTGTGGAAACTTAAAGCCTTTCAGTTGTTTTGTTATATTTTCTATAGTGACTTCAATACGTAGTGGCCAGGCATATTGACAAATTTCTTTTCACAATAACCCTTTTTGGACATTCATAAATGTTCATTATTTCTGAGTACTAGTTTGTTTTCCTAAATGTTGTATGTTTGTGACTGAGCTTTAAAACCTTAAGGTGATATTAGGTAAATCCAGTCCCCAACTCCAATGTTTAAAATCAGGTTTTTAAAAATGCACCATGCATTATCTATAGTCACTTTCACTAGAATTTAATTTTTTTAATTGTGTTTTTCCCCATTACCATTTTTCTTCCTTATACTATCTTCCATCTCCACTCACCTCTAGAATTAAAGTTTTTTTTTTAAGGACTTTATTCACTATTTTAGAGAGGACAGGGAGGGAGGAAGAAAGGAAGAGAACATCAATGTATGGTTGCCTTTCACCTGCTTCCAGCTGCGGACCTGGCTGAAGGCCTGGCTTGCAGCCTGGTTATGTACCCTGACTGGGAATTGAACCAGCAACCCTTGGGTTCACAGTCTGGCACCCATCTACTGAGTTACCAGCCAGGGCTCTAGAATTTAAATTTTGAAGTAGCTTTTCTAGTAGTTGATACGCACACAATTTCAAATTAGGGAAATATTTGACTTCTCATCCTATTTGAACTAGTAGTTATTATTACCAGTATTTGGGCTTTCTCTTACCATATAGGAATCACCTTAAACTTACGGTTTTGTGTTATGAAGGTAGCACTAGGAAGATGAAAAAATGTTAGGAGATCCTTTCTGCAAAGGGTACAATAGTGGCATTTGGAAATGCACTAACTGCAGGGGAGAAACTGCAAGCTGGTACACTGGCCTTCTCAACCTTCTGTTAACGCAACAAGCTCCCACAGGTTGTTCTTGAAATTGCAAGAAAATTACATAGCAGTGCTGAATTTGCAACTAAATCTTGCTTTCAAACCATTATTCACCAATGAGTGAATTCCACACCTATGTTCATGGATTTTCTGGTATTAAACATTGGTGTTTAATTTTTTTTTTTTTTTAATATTGTATTTATTACTTCCAGAGAGAGAGGGGAAGGGAGAGAGGGAGAGAAACATCAATGTATGGTTGCCTTTCACCTGCCTCTAGCCACAGACAGGGCTGGAGACCTGGCTTGCAACCAGTGTATGTGCCCTAGCTGGGGAATTGAACCAGCAACCCCTGGGTTCACAGGCCAGCGCCATATCTGCTGTGCCATCAGCCAGGGCTGGTGTGTAACTTTTAAGTCCATCTATGGTTGAGGCTTACTTGGGGGAAAAGGCAGAGACCAGGGTCACTTGGTTCCTACTATTTTACGAGAAACTTATTTTCATGGCTGGCAAAGTTACCTGTCCAGTGTTACATTTTGAATGTGAAAACTACTCAGCACCCAGTTTGATGGCAAGTGGAGAATAAGGAGTCAACATTATGAACATCTTTTGCTCTTTGTGTTGAAGGAGTGTGCAAAGGACAGCTGAAATTTCTAAACATGTATCGTGCACATGTTTGATATTTCTCAGTGATCTGTTACCAGTTCTTACAAACTCTACTATTGGTCTGTTGGATTTAATAACAAGTTTCCATCTCTACCTGAGGGTGCCCACAGTGCTTTTTCCTTATTAGTTTTTTTTCTTGAAGTACATTGAAAATGGAGGGGCTGTGGAGCCCTTTTGCTCTTACGTTGGACTAAATCATTTGGAAAATCCCCAGGATTTTAGTTCTGCTTGCTTTTAAGTTTACTCCTATTAACCCAAAGCAAACCAGAAAGGTAGCATTTACTCCTCCAGTTAGTGCCAGGCTTTGAGGCAGAACAAACCCCCAGTGACTTTGGGTCCCATCTTTAACATTGGCTTCATAGAGGTCCTGAGTACCCTTTGTCCCCATGGTGACCTCTTTTACGATGTGGACTCTAAAAACTGTCTAACAACTGGAGGAGCTTTTGCTTTGTTTGGGGTATGCTAAGAGGTACATGAGCTACTGCTCTGTTTTCTGTTCCTATTGCTTGTTTTCTAAAACTGATGTTACTATGTTGGACGCTTCCCCTGGCTGTGTAGCACCCTCTGAGGCAGGCATATTTAACTAGCTCATTAGGCAGGTTACTGAGCCTCCACGAGCTGGGTCTCAATATCTATAAAATGGGGAGAATAATATCCACTTTATGGAAGTGGTTAATGAAGGTGAAATAAGGTAACACATGTAAGAACTTAACCATAGTAGCCAACATGCAGTAGATGGTATTTAATGGCATTAGGGGAGACAACTTATTTTTAAACTTTTCAGTGATTCTAAATTTTTCTTTAAGAAAAGGAATTGGCATTAATCTTTGTACCTATAGCTTAGATGACAAGAAATATACATAAACTTTTTTTCCCTAAGTTGGATGTTGGTGGTAATCAAATTTGAAGTGGAGGATAATTTTCACTCAACTATGAAGGTGAAATTCCCTAGATTCACCCACCACTGGGCTTCTCTATTTCTAGTCAAACAGTATTATCATTTGTGATCCAGGTGCTTGCCTGGTGACCATATTCAGTAATTATTGACTAGAAAAACATACTTGCTACTCCACCTTTAGCACTCTGACATACTGATTATACCCAGGGCTACACATGGGAAAAGGACAGATCTTGATATGTGGCACTTAAATGTAAAGGTAGTCAGTTACGTAGTTGAACTTCTTGTACTTTGAAGCTTCAGTTTATGTGTGCACACACATTTTCTAGAGAAAGACATGGCCAGCCAGTCATGACTTTTGGTAGAAGTTGAACAAGTATTCATTGGCTGATGAATATGTTTGAAGATTAAGAGTAGACACTTACAGATCTGTTCATTGATGAAGGAAATGATTAACATAAACATTTACGAGCTTTTGTAGGATTCCAGGTACTATGGCTAAGGACTACACATGGTTTATCCCAGTGAATTCTTTCTGCTTGTGAAGTAGATCCAGGGTCCCGTTCTTATTTTGCAGATGAATTAACTAGGGTTCAGAGGGGTCACTGCCTTGCGCAAGATCACTGAGCAAGGAGGTGACAGAGCCCAACGGAAGCCTGTCTCTGAGTCCAGGGCTCTGTCTTACCAGGAATGCTATCTTGATTTTGACCTAGATTTAGGAACTACCACAAGGAAGTGTGGCCACATCCAGATCACTTTTCTAATCTACCTAAACATTTTGTGTTTACCCTGAACAACACAGCTCTGATATTGAAATTAGTTTGGTTTACCATTGTATCCAAAAACAAAACAAACAATTCCATTAAACACTGCTGAGTCTGCCTGGAAACTGATACCCTTTGCTGATAGGGCCTCTTCCTTCTTACTTTCCTTGGTGCCTGGCTCATGGGTAATTTTCCTAAGATTGGTACCTTTCTCAGACATTCTCTCTCAAAACTGGGGCAAAATAACAGTTTATGACTTTTCTTAGAGTTGGTAGGTTTGATTACCTTAAGTCTCGTTTCCCGTTGGTGAGGGCAGTGGTTGAAAGCAGGGAATCTAAAGCCACAGACCTAAGTGAATCTCGCCCTACTTGCATTTTAGAACAAATAACTTACTTTTAAAATAATAATAATAATCACCATGCATTATTTCTTTCCTCTGCATTTAAAGAAAATTGTAAGATAGCCCTGGCTGGTGGTACAGTTGATAAGGTGCCAGCCTGCAAACCCAAAGGTCGCTGGTTCAATTACCAGCCAGGGCACATAACCAGGTTGCAAGCCAGGTGTCCAGCCAGGTAGCTGGAGGCAGGTGAAAGGCAACCGCACATTGATGTTTCTTTCCCTTTCTTCTTCCCTCCCTACCCCCTCTCTGAAAATAATCAAATCTTTGAAAAAAATTATATATTGAAAAAATTGAACTATGATAGGCTACAAACATTTGTATATGATAGATTATCAAATGTATATTAAGGGAAAAACAACTTCAAAACTTTTCATAAAGCTTCCAGTAATAACTTACCTTCTTTTTTTTTAACTTACCTTTTTTGAGTCTGTTTTCATATTTATAAAAGAGATAATAACCATGCTTGTTACTGTATAATACTTAGGTGAGTATTTAACCATAGATATTATTCTTGTTTATTCCAGTGAATGATAATGATTTTATAGGAATTAATGTTTATTTTATACTCTCTGCAGGTATTAAAATATTTGAAGAAACTCTCCGCCTTGCCTATTACGGTAGACATCCTTGCGGTAAGAACTGTATAACTTTAGATATTATATTAAACTCTATCTCATACCCTTCTCACTGGTAGAGATTGTACATCCAGTAAGATAGAGAGCTTGGGCTTTTGGAAGTGAAAGAAATGAGACATAGGGCCATATACTGAATTATTTCAAGTATATGAAATGTTCAAAATAGGCAGAAGATAGGTTGGTTTCTGGGGGAGTGGGGAAAGTGGGAAAAACAAGGTTTTTTTCTAGGGCGACAGCTATGTTCTGGAATTAGGTAGTAGTGATGGTTGCACACTATTGTGAGTGTTCTGGAAACCACTGAACTATACACTTTAAAATGGTTAAAAATTGCCCTGACCAGAGTGGCTTAGTGGGTTGCGAGTCATTGCACAAAGTGAAAGGTCCCCAGTTCAATTCCTGGTCAGGGCACGTGCTTGGGTTGCGGCTGGTCCTCAGCCTGGGGTGTGTGGGAGAGGCAATTAATCATTGTTTCTCTCTCATCTGGATGTTTCTCTCCTTTTCTCTTCCTCCTTCCCTTCCCCTCTTTCTAAAAAGAAATACAATCTTTAAATGGGTAAAGTGGTGAATTATTGTTATGTGAATGCCATCTCAGAAAGTTTTTCTACAAATTAAAAGAATGTTTGCTTTGGCATCAACTAGTCCTGGTTCAAATCCAAACTCTGTGACTTGAGGCTGCTCCTTCTTTGTAAAATGGGGTAGATTCCTGCCTCACGGAGTTGTTCTAAGGATTGATTCAGATACTGTGCACAAAGCTCTTAGCTCCATGCCTGAACCTGCCAAAAGCATTCTAGTTACTATTGTAGAAGTGTTTTAATTCAGCATTTCCTCTTCTGGTATGCTTTGCTACTGTGTGTCATTAGAAGTTTGGAGTATAGAAACAAAGTAATTTTATACTGAGACTTGCACCCTACATTTTAGGCAGGAAGTTATAGGTGTGTTGAAAAAAGCAGGTCTGATTTCTTTGAAAATTATGGACCTGTTTCTACAAACCTCTAACAATTCCTGTGTCCAATTATAGGAGACCGGTGTTGGGAAAACAGTAAATAGCTTACGGAAACACGAGCACGTTGGAAGCTTTGCCAGGGACCTAGTGGCCCAGTGGAAGAAGTTGGTTCCTGTGGAACGGTAAAAACCTTGCTCTATAGGTTTGTTCAAGTTCACAGTTAAACCTGACATTTGGAGTGTTTACAGACAGAAATTTTTGCTTTATTTCTTCTTTGCCATATTTAAAATCTTTATTTTTGACACAGTCAGTGTAGTTCAGTTGGTTGAAGCATCGTCCTGTAAACCAAAAAGTCACACAATTTCAGTGCCTGGTCCTGGTACAAATGATCCAGGTCCTGGCATGTATGGGTAGGCAGCCAGTTGATGCTTCTTTGTTGCAAGGATGTTTCTCTTCCTTTCCCTCTCTAACAGCAATGAAAATTTGTCCTTAGGTAAAAAATACATTTTAAAAGTACAAATAGGGATAAAAATTTATTAATGTATCATCCAAAAATAAGTATTATTAATATCTTGGTAGGCTTCTTTCTAAGCTTTTCTTAAAAGACCTTTTATGTAACAATTAGTGAGTTCCGTTTGGTGACTGTCCTTTCAACAAGGGTAACACTGAGATTTAAAATGCTTTATCTGCACTTTCTTTTATTTAGAAACACTGACCCTGATGAGCAGGACTTTGAGAAGAACAATTCCCGCAAGCGTCCCCGGGATGTCCTTCAGAAGGAGGAGGCACTCCGGGGAGACTACCAAGAAAGCTGGACCGCCTCCAGCAGCCAGCAGTACAGCCCTGATCACAGACAGAAAAAGCACAGAAGACTCGCAGAGCTCGAAAGAACTCACAAAGTGTCTCACAGTCAGGAGAGGAGAGACGAGCGCAAGAGGGGCCACAGGGTTTCACCAGTTTACTCTTCAGACCACGATTCTTCCGATTACGGCCACGTTCAGTCCCCTCCGTCGTCTGGAAACCCTCATCAGGTGTCTGTGGACCATTACAGATCCCCAGATGAGGACCATGAGCCCTTTGCTCCGCACCAGAAGTCCGGAAAGGGCCACGGTAATGCCTTTCAGGACAGACGGGGAGTCAGTCAGGAAAGACACCTGGGTGAACCCCAGGGGAAAGGGGCTGTGAGTCACAACAAGGAGCACAAATCTTCCCATAGAGAGAAACGTCTAGTGGATGACAGGGGAGAGGAGAAGTCGTGTCTGAGCAGAGAGAAATCCCACAAGGCCTTCTCCAAAGAGGAAAACCGGAGGCCCCTCCCGGGGGATGGCACAAAGGAGAAACTGCCCTCTGGTGGCAGCAAGAAAGAGAAGGAAAGAGAGGGCAGCACCCAGAAGTTTTCATCCCCCTTGAGGATTGCTTCAGATAACCACCTCAAAAAGGAAAAGCACAAAAACTCAGAGAAAACCAAATCAGACAAAAACAAGCAAAGTTCAGACAGCTTAGACATAGGAAAGGGGGCCAGAGACCTGCTGCCCAGGGCAAAAGAGAAGGTTTCTAACAACCTAAAGACTCAAGGGAAAGTAAAAACTCACTCGAATAGAAAGTCAGCAGACTCCCTCCCTAAAGTGGAGGAGGCAGAGGTAGATGATGAATTTGAGCAGCCCACCATGTCTTTTGAGTCATACCTCAGCTATGACCAGCCCCGGAAGAAAAAGAAAAAGGTTATGAAAACCTCGGCTGTGACCGCTGGAGAAAAAGGACTTAAAAAAAATGAGTCGAAAAGCACTAGTAAAAACCTGGACTCGGTTCAGAAATTACCTAAGGTAAACGAAAACAAGTCGGAGAAGCTTCAGCTGGCCAGAACCGATTCAGCCAAGATGAGAAAGGTAACCCCTTCAGCCCCTTGGAGGCTGCCCATTCAGAGCATCTGGCTTTGCGGAGTTCCCAGGACCCACCTTCCTGCGCTTTTGCTTGGCTGGCTTTTATGTGGCCTGTTGAATTTCAGTTTGAAGTAACTTCCTGGGGGCCTGTCTTGTTGCCCGGGGAGGGAATACCCAAGAAAGGCATAGGCTGCGGTGTCCCGTTGGGCTGGGCTCGTCTGTATGGATTTCCTGACACAGGTGGTCAGACCTGACTGCTGCCCCTCCTTAGCCGGACCTGCCTGTGACTTGTCTGCCCTGTCAGCGCTGCTGGGAACAGATTGTGGGAAGGGAAGCTGTGCTTGGGAAAGGGCTCTCCAGTCACTGGTCTGTTCTCTGCAGGTCCCCGATGCATTGCCAATGTTGCCAGAACTCCCGTTACCTATGATACAGGCCAATTACCGGCCGCTTCCTTCCCTTGACTTGGTGTCCTCCTTCCAACCAAAGCGAAAAGGTAATTTTCTATATCTGTTTTTTAAAATGGAAGATTATTAAAAATTCACTCATAGTCTGTCACCAGATTTTGGTGCATTTCATAGTCACGCAGGGTCTTGGGTTTGAATCACATGTTACACACGTTACATGAACTTGTGTTGTAACTTAACAAGTTAGGAACTTCAGTTTCACATTCTGTAAATGGGAATGATAATGGTTTCTACTTCATAGGGCTGTCAAGGTGGATCAAAAGCTGATAAAGCTCAGCTCCCAATTTTCCCGTGTAGGAATTTTTCAGTAAATCTTAGCTGCTATTAATTAGCAGCCTTTTCTTCTACATATATTCACATGAGCTTTTTATCTTTAACAAAAGTCTTTTATTTTTAAAAAGATATTTACTATTTTCAGAGAGAAGGGCAGGAAGGGAGGAAGAAAGGGAGAGAAATATCAATGTATGGTTGCCTTTCACCTGCCTCCAGCCATGGACCTGGCTGGGGACCTGGCTTGCAACCTGGTTATGTACCCTGGCTGGGAATCGAATCAGCAACCTTTTGGTTTGCAGGCTGGTGCGAATCCAAAAAGTCTCATTTTAATAGCAAAAGAATGAAACGCCACATAAGTGCTGATAGACAGTGGTTCATGCATACATGTGCATGTATAGTGACATCCTGTGCAACTGTGGAAAGTCTACGTATGGACATGGAATGATTGATTTCTAAATGTGGTAAATGAAAGAAGCATATATTAATAATTGGCTAAAAAGGAATAAAATTTTCATTTGCTTGCTTTGCATTACTGTGGAAGGATACACAAGCAACTGTAACATCATTTGCCTCAGAGAAAGGGAGAGGGAGGCTGAACACTGGGATGGAAGATGACTTAACTATAGCGTAGAGCCCTTTGTAACTTACATTCCTATTTTTCCTGCACTGTAGCACACTCTTCTCCCCAGGAAGAGGAAGAAGCTGGATTCACTGGACGGAGAATGAATTCTAAGATGCAGGTGTATTCTGGTTCCAAGTGTGCCTATCTCCCCAAAATGATGACCTTGTACCAGCAGTGCATCCGGGTACTTAAAAACAACATTGACTGTAAGTCACGTGATTTTCTCTCGCTCTCAAGCACGTTGTGGTGCTGGCACCGTACCACTGGGAGACTTGGCGGCGGCTGCTCAATGCTTTTACCTTTGATTCCCTGCAGCAATCTTTGAAGTGGGAGGCGTTCCATATTCTGTTCTCGAACCCGTTTTGGAGAGGTGTACGCCTGATCAGCTGTACCGTATAGAGGAGTACAATCACGTAGGTATCCTGTTTGGGTTGGAAGAGGGCAGTTCTCTTGCTTGTGTCCTCAAAAGTAGCTTTGTCTCTGTGAATCTACTGCAGCTGGACGGCAGGCCCATGGTTGAGTCCCTGTTCTGGGCATGTTTGTTTTGCCAGTGGGCCTTTAAACATTTTAGCATCTGCCTCTGGCATCTTAAGTGGACCTCTTGGGCTGGAATCAAGGTGGGAGTCCAAGGGAGCAAGAAGACACTTCATACACCTTCCTGGAGTTTGCCTTGCCGCAGATGTCTACGGAGAGTACTGACATCACAGCATCTGGGATCCAGGCCTGGGACAGCGCTTTGTGTTGACACTCAGGTGTCTGGTGGACTTCTGAAAGATTACAGATGGCTGCGTGTATCCTAGAAGCATAGCGATCTACCCAAAAATCCTCCTTGTAATGCTGGAACGTACTCGTTCGATTGCATTAGTTAGCTATTCTCTAATTCCAAGGGAATTATATATTTTAGGCAGCCCCTTTGCCATTCTAGTTTGGTTCAGTATTCAGAAAATGGCTGGATTTTACTGATTTTTCTGAAGGAAAAGACTAATCTTAAACTAATTGTTTATTTTCTTGTCTCCTAGCCCCAACCCCCCCAAAAGTAGCATTATAGTACCTCACATTTAACTTTTTTAATTTAGTGATTATGTATTTTTTAATTTTCAATAAAGGGAGAGAGAAAGACACAGACAGAGTTTGTCATTCCACTTATTTATGCATTCATTCATTGGTTGACTCTTGCATGTGTCCTAACTAGGGACTGAATCTGCAACCTTGGGGTATTGGGATGATGCTCTAACTGATTGAATTACCTGGCCATGGCAAATACAGTGATTTTTTTTTTTCCTAGAACTATGATATTTTAATTAATTCTGTATGGACCAAAAAAATTAGGACAGCCTAGGTGATGGAGGATGGGAAGGAGCTATGTAAGATTATTGGCGTATAAATGATGTCTTGGTTCTGGTTTTAGGTACTAATTGAAGAAACTGATCAATTATGGAAAGTTCATTGTCACCGAGACTTTAAGGATGACAGACCAGAAGAGTATGAGTCATGGCGGGAGATGTACCTGCGGCTTCAGGATGCCCGAGAGCAGAGGCTACAGTTACTGACGAAGAACATCAAATCTGCCCACGCCAATAAGCCCAAAGGTATTGGGGGCGGGGCAGGATGGGGCCTGGCAAAATACTGAGCCCTGTGCTGTGGCCCACAGCAGGGTCTTGGTGGGCCCAGCTGATATGGGGCCTCTGGCCCCTAAATCTCTTGCATTTGCCGAGGTGGGGTAGAGGTGGGTCTTTTTCTGCCACGGGGCACGTTACCCTACAGAGCAGCTTTCGGGGTTGGCACACCCTCTGCCTTGGAGCACTTGAAAAGCTTTTATTCGGTGATAGTGCAGGTTATTGAAAGTAACAGCAGCACCTGTGATCAAGACGACAGGTGTTGACCCCTGATTCTCCACAGGCCGGCAAGCGCAGATGGCCTTTGTCGACTCTGAGGCCAAGCCGCCTCGCGAGGTTCGAAGGAGGCAGGAGAAGTTTGGAACAGGAGGAGCAGCTGTGCCGGAGAAAATCAAGTACGATCTCTGCTCCTCCTTGGTTTCTGCAAGCTCAAGGGAGTGTCCACGAGCTTGTTACTCACCTGGAGAAGGCAGCTCAGGCGCAGGACGCAGTCCATTGTGGGGGTGAAAGCACAGCCGTGCGGTGGGTCCTGCGGCCTCCGCTCCTTGAGTCAGTGCAGGCCGGATGATTATTCCCGCCTCCGAGGTCACGAGGAAGTGGAGAACAGGGCCTGGCTTTGGGGAAACACTGACAGGCTTTCCCTTTTCCCATTTTACCAAAAAGGGGATTTACTGTATGAGTCAATTATTTAATCTAAGTCACACTAGCATTTTCAAAATGCAGATTTACATCTAAACACTAAAAAGTTGTTTGAAGTTGTTTTTGAAGGGCCCATCCTAGAGCCATTTCAAGAATCTAGGGTGCTAGAGTTCACTGGTCACACCCACGACACCGAGCCTTCCTCAAAAAGACCAGCTTCAGGTTGTTGGTGATGCAGGCGGGGTTCTCATGCTCGTGAGTGAGCAGCTTTATTCTGCGTTGCAGGATCAAGCCAGCCCCTTACCCCTCGGGAGGCAGCCACGCTCCCTCCAGCAGTGGCAGCAGCAGCTTTAACGCCAGCCCTGAGAAGCCAGCCTGCGACAGCCTGAGCGCCAAAAGTGCCCACTACGTGCCCACGGCCAGCAGCACTGTTTCCTATGATCCTAGGAAACCAACGGTAAAGAGTGAGTAACTCGGAGTTTCTGCTCAGATATTTCAACACTAGTATTGAGCCCCTTTAATGGCATGACCCCTGCACCATTTTGTGTCTTGGGTGTAATGTGTGTAGTGTCTTGCACATGGCTGGTCTAAACACCACGGCCTTCTTTCCCAGGCTTTGTGCATAAAGCACGTATATCTTTCACTTATTTTGAAAGATCTTATTTAAGTAAATGTCATTGATTGTGCTGTTAGAGTTGTCCCAATTTCTTTTCCCTTTGCTCGCTTCTGCCTAGGACCCCACCGCCCTCCAACAATCCCACCCTCCTTAGTTCAAGTTCATGGCTCATGCATATAAGTTCCTTGGTTTCACCCTTCCCTGTATCATTAATTTCTACCTATTTTGTTTCTACCAATTACACTTCTTACTCCCTGAACCATTTCCCTGTTTTCCCCCTTCCCCATCCCTTCTAATAATCACCATACCTATGATTTTTGTTCCTATTCTGGTTGTTTGCTTAGTTTTGTTTTTACTTTTTTAAAGATTTTGTTGTTGGTAATTGTGCATTTATTGTCATTTATTTTACTTTTTAAAAAGAGGGGGAGGGAGGAAGAGGAGGAGGGAAACATCAGTGTGTTGGTTGCCTTTTATGTGCCCCGCAGTGGGGACATGGCCTGCAACCTAGGTATTTGCCCTGACTAACTGGGGATCAAACCAGTGACCCACTGGTTCACAGGTTGGCACTCAATCCACTAAGCCACACCAGCCAGGGCTACTGTCAACTTAATGTTCATCATTTTGATCCTCTTTTTCTTAAATAAGTCCCATTAACATTTCATATAATAATGGCTTGGTGATGGTGAACTCCTTTAGCTTTACCTTGTCTGGGAAACACTTTTTTTTTAATACGAAAGATTTGTTTTTTGTGTTTTTTTTTAAAGATTTTATTATTTTCAGAGAGAAGGGTAGGGAGAGAGGGAGACGGACCTGGCTGGAGAACTGGCTTGCAACCTGGTTATGTGCCCTGGCTGGGGAATCGAACCAGCAACCTTTGGGTTTGCAGGCCAATGCCTTATCTACTGTGCCACCAGCCAAGGCTTGGGAAACACTTTTATCTGCCCTTCCATTCTAAATGATAGCTTTGCTGGATATAGTAGTCTTTGGTTATAGGTCCTTGTTTTCTACCACTTTGAATACTTTTTGCCAGTCCCTTCTTGCCTGCAAAGTTTCTTTTGAGAAATCAGCTGACAGTCTTATTATAGAAAGCCCTTTGTAGGTGACTCATTCTTTTGCTGCCTTTAAGATTCTTTATCTTTAACCCTTGGTATTTTAATAATGATGTGTCCTGGTGTGGTTCTCTTTGTATCTAGCTTGTCTTGGATCTCTGTGCTTCCTGGACCTGTATGTGTTTCCTTTGACAAATTTGGGGAGTTTTCCTTCATCATCTTTTCAAATAAATTTTCAATTTTTTGTCTTCCTCTCTGGCACTCCTGTGATTTGGATGTTAGCATGTTTAAAGGCCCAGAGGTTCCTAAGCCTCTCCATGTTTTTTCAATTGTTTCCTCATTCTGTATTGGTTGACTCTTTCTTTCTTTCTTTCTTTTTTTTCGAAAGAGGGGAAGGGAGAGAGGCAGAGAGGGAGAGAGACATCAATGTATGGTCGCTTTTCACCTGCCTCCAGCCACAGACCTGACTGGAGACCTGGCTTGCAACCTGGTTATGTGCCCTGGCTGGGGAATCGAACCTACGACCTTTGGGTTCGCAGGCCGGCACCTTACCCACTGTACTACCAGCCAGGGCTCTTTCTTGTGTTCCAAATCATCGATTTGAATGCTGGTTTTCTTCCCTTCACCATTGGTTTTGTGTGGATTTTCCGTTGTTTCACTTGACGTAACCTTCACTTCTAACCTTTTACGTTTGCCATAGTCAATCTGTCTGTCAAGTATGTGAACATCTTTTTTTACTTTTTTAAGATCTTATTTTCAGGGGGAAGGGCAGGGAGGGAGGAAGAAAGGGAGAGAAGCATCAATGTATGGTTGCCTTTCACCTGCCTCCAGCCGGGGACCTGGCTTGCAACCTGGTTATGTGCTCTGGCTGGGAATCGAACCTGCGACCTTTGGGTGCACATGCTGGGGCCAATCCACTGAGCCACGCCAGCCAGGGCTGTGTGAACATCACTGGTGTTTTGGACTTTGCACCCGTTAGGCTATGTCTTTGTCGCTTAGTTCTCCAGCTGGAACCTTGATCTGTTTCCTTTTTGGGGTCATATTCTCTGTCTCCTCAACTTGACAGCTTCTCTGCTTCCACATCTTAGGTAGAGTTGTTGCATGTCTTATGTTGTAAGGGTTGGAGCCTTAGCTATTCATCAATGTGGGGCAACCTGTTTCACCATGTTGCTGTTATGTGGGCAAGGAGTCTGAGAGGGAACAATGCCTCTTGCTCAGCACTCGCCCCTTTTCTGGCACTTCTCCTGCTTCCTGTATGGAAGTGGCACTCCTCTTGCTCTTGCCCTGGCTGTGGTCCCCAGTATGGGTGGGTCTGTGGACATTCTAGGATGGTGGGGGATGCTAAACAAACAGACTGCTGAGAGACTGGCAGTTTTCTTCCTCTGCCCCAACCCCTGCTGGTTTTTAGTCAGAAGCAATGAGGCTTTATTTTCCCTCATTGCTGGAACCATGAGCTGTGAGGTCTGGTCTGGTTGGTCTAGTGCTGGCAGTGCTCCCCAGGTGTCCCTGCCAACTTCCTTTAATGTGTGACTGAGCTTTCCACTGGCCAGCCACAGCCACTGTTGCTGCTGTGACACACCATCCTGGCTCCACCCCCTCCTACCTGTCAGGATGAATGTTTCTTCTTTATTTGTTGTGGGACTTCCATGCAGCTCAAGTTCCAGGAACTTGTAGTTGTTCGTAGTTTTGAAGTAGATGTATTCCTTCTTAGTTGTGGAGGGAGATGCAGCGTTTCTACCTACATCACCATCTTGGCCAGAAGTCCTATTTATTTACTTTTAGAGAGAGGGGAAGGGAGGAAGAAAGCAAGGGTGAGAAACATGAATCAGGTACCTTTTGTATGTACCCCTACCAGGGACCGAACCTGTAATCTGGGCATCGTGTGCTGGCTGGGTAATTGAACTGGTGACCTTTACAATTTGCAGGACAATATCCAACCAGATGAGCCACACTGGTCCGGGCTGCATGTGTATCTTTTAAAGATTTCATCTACTTTTAGAGAAAGGGGGAGGGAGAAAGGGAAAGAACCATTAATCAGTTGCCTCTTGCATGCTCCCTAACCAGGGTCCAGGCCTGCAACCCAGGCATGTATCCAGTTTGGGAATCAAACCTACAACTTTTCAGTTCATGGGCTGGTGTTCAATCTATTGAGCCATACCAGCCATGGCTACATGCGTATCTTTAAGTAATGTATAGTGAATATTCATTTTGGCACTCTGCTTTATTTTACCTAAATATAAACCTTTTTGTAGCCAATAACAGAGCGTTCATAACTCCAGTCAAATCCAGCCCATCTTCCCGAGGTGGTTTTTTTTTTTTTTTTTTTAAAGATTTTATTATTTTTAGAGAGAGAGAGAGATCAGTGTATGGTTGCCTTTCATCTGCCTTCAGCTATGGACCTGGTTGGAGGCCTGGCTTGCAACTTGGTTATGTTGCAACTTGGCTGGGGACTCGAACCAGCGACCTTTGGGTTCACAGGTCAGCACCTTATCCACTGTGCCATCAGCCATGATGGCACATTCCTGAGATTTTTTTTTTTTTTTTTTTTTTTTCATTCCTGAGATTTTATAACCTTAAAATTCCAGCTTCCAAATATTTATTATACCTAGTTGGGTCTGTTTTGTATGTTATTAACTAGATTACTAGAGGCTATCCCCAGTTTTCTTAGGAGGTGCCCTAATTTAAAAGCATTATTCTGTGTTCACTTCAGAGCCCATGGGAGGATAGGAGCCCTGGCTTAATCTTTGGCTTCACTCAGGTTAACCTGTCCTTTGCTGGCATTTGCATTTAGCTTACAGTAGACCTGTTGCTACAGTGGACAGCCAGGGCGGGAGAGGAGTGCTTGTCGCTGGTTTGGACGTTGTTGAGGCAGTTGAATTATGACAGCATGGCCTTTAAAGTCTGGGTTAAATTCCAGCTCAGCCACTTGTACAATCAGGAGCAAGTTGGCCAGTCTCTCCGAGTCTGGGTGGTGGTTGGAAGTAGAGATGGTGATTGTTCTGGGCCTGGCAGGTGCTCCGTGCAGCTGCTTGTACTGCGGCATCAGCAGACAGCCACTGCTTGCATCCATCGTCTGGTGGTGCAGAATGAATCAAGAATGACGAAGCTTCAGCTTTAATGGTAAACTATTGCTGGTATATGAGGGCTGTCCTGAAAAGTACCGGCTGCGTAAACTTCATTATATTGACATTGGCTCAATAGTTTTGGGACAGGCCTTGTATGTCTAAACTGCCACGGATTTGAAACCACCACCTTATTTCTCTTTTCACAGAAATTGCCCCCATGATGGCTAAGACGATTAAAGCTTTCAAGAACAGATTCTCCCGACGATAAACTGAGGACTGGCCTTGGAGGTGGAATTTGGGGGTGAGGAAAAAAATAAGGACAGTGAGCGTTGGGCAGTGGAACTTCCAAAGGAGACCTGAATCTTGTGCTTTGTGGAAGCTTTGGTCTCCGAGTCCTGCGCAGTCGGCAGGTGTCACACCTACAGACCTGTGTGCCGCAGCCACTGCCTCCCTGCCTGGAGAATACTTCAGAATTCTGAAGAAGATGTGAAGCCTCAGTCTCACTGAGCATTTTAAGGTCAATTATACTTTTGTTATTTAGCTTCTTTGTAAACTATAAGATAGTTTTAATTAATAAATATTGCCCAGATTGTATTTATATTACCCCCAGGTTTTTTGTTTTTGTGTTTTGTCCTTTACCACACACTTAGCCTATTACTTTCAGGGTCCTTATTAGGTAGACAATAGTCTAATGAAAGCCATTCCCTTTCCCAGTTCAGCTCTCCTGAGTGGATTCTGGCTCAGGAGGAGGCCTGGGCATCCCCAGAATCTGTGTGGTGCCTGCTCCATGTAGGCCAGGCAGTGGGTCCTGGGCTGCCTGTCCTAGGGGGGCCCCTAAACATGCAGACCGGAGGCATTCAGGTTAGACCCCTCACCTCTGAGGTACTGCTCAGTGTTGGTTTGAGTTCCTATATGCAGGAGCATCTCTTTCTTATTCATTAAATAGTATTTATTAAGGGAGGTTATTTGTAAAGATCTAGACTCTTTCCCCCATCTTTGCCAGTTCCCACTTTCTTTCTTTTTTTTTTTTTTTGAGGCTCACTAGAGGGCACAGAACCTTGGGGAGATCAATTTGCACAGAACCAGTTTTCAGTGTCTGATTCCAAACATTAGGTTTTTTTCCCTCCCCACTTTTTCCTTCTACGCAAAGCAGTGGAAACAGATAGATGGTAGGGCTTTTTGTAGTGCCCCTACCCCAAACACAACTTTAGTTTTAAAAGCCAGCACTTTAACCTCTTGATCCCTGTGAATTACTACTAGAAGTGAATGGTTTTAAAAGTTGTAATGCTATGCTGAAAATCGGTTTTGGGTTTGCTTTCTTTGGAAAGTAAGATCATGTGATTAGAAGAGCACAACAGTTTGTTGTCTTTCGTAGAGAACTCTGCAGCTGAAGCTCTCTCTATTTTTCCAACTTTGAAGCCAGAATTTGGAAAGAAGGGCCAATTTAGCGAAAATGTCTGAGCTGTAGCTTCAAGGTGGGAAGCGAACCACAAGGGTATCCATCAGTTTGGGAAGGCAGGGTCTCACCTTTGAGCAGACTTAGGGGCGAGATCAGAATGAGGAGGCCATGTCAGCGCCTTTCTTGGCTATTGAAAAGCATTGATCTAGTAGGAACCCACTCGGTTGTGACCCATGTGGAAGTAGATGCTAGAAATTGAGGTGCCTGTCCTTATGCAACCCAGTAAGTAGACTGAGGACACGGGTAAGTGACAGCCTGAGGAGCCTGACAGCCTGAGGAGCCTGACAGCCAATCCCCTCATTAAGCTCAAAGCTCACAATATGGAGCCCATTGTTTTTAACCATCCTGGAGACCTCAGTTCCATTAACTCTGAACATCCAGAGCAGTGGCTGCACTGCTCGGCTGGGTGCCTGCTGCAGTGGGGTATAAGCATTGTTCTGTTTTAATTCACTGTATTTTTTAATTGGGTAAAGCATTATTTCTCTTGATTGATTGTATTACCATCTCACCCTAAACCCCAAATCTAATATTAGAAAGCCTCTTACCTAAAACCAAGTGACTATCTGGGTCAGGTGCCTACAATAGCTTCCTCAAGGTATCTAGCACCTTGAATTTGTCTGTTAGCTCTATTCAAGCTTTTGTCATTGAAACCAGGTTTTTGTATTTCAGGTTAAGTTGTGTATGATTTAGTTTCCTTTATTAGGAGTCTTTAGGCAGGGAGGGGGAAAAAGGACACATATATGTCCATCCCAACATCACTGCCATAAAGACTTTTGATCACCCCTGTTCACATAGAGCCAGATCTTTCTCCCTCCCCTTCCAAGCGTGTCTGCACCAGGGATGTGATTTGGTGAGAATGGAAGGAAGGAAGAGAAGAAACCAAATTTCTAAATGGCCTCTTCACCTGGGTTATTGAGGCGGCTGTGGAGCAGACATGGGATAATATCGAACCTTTGGCTTCCTATGTGAAACCTTGTGCAATTGTTTTTTTCTATTCTACACTACATATAAATCACCAAATTACAAATCAACCCTTCTTGATTGACGGTATAACGAGCAGTTTCTTAAGGGCTTTCTCTTCCCAGGAAGCGGGTGGGAAAGGAGCAAGATTATCATCCTGCTCTTAATTTGTATTTTGGTCCCAAAATGTAAATACAATTTTCTATGTTACTTTTTTGTGGTAACTACCAAAATGAATATTTTAATTAGATAAGTTATATGAAAAGGAAGAAAAAGTCCATGTCTAAATAAAAACCAAAAAATCCCATACACTCTTGTCTTTCTCCCTTATTGCGTCACAGAATGGAACTTGGTCACAACATGTCTGGTTGCCAGGCTGTGAGGCAGAGCTCTTACTCCTTGGGATGGCCATAAAGGAGGTTGGAGTTTTGTCTGGAACAGGCAAGGCCCTGTAAGCAAAAGGAGGAACTCAGGAAAAAAATGAGTACCTGGTGGGGACCAGGCACTGTCTGTCCTTTGTTATACTTGAAACCCGGAGACTGAGCTGTTAACTCCATTGACAGAAGCTGAGGCTCAGACAGTGAAATAATGCCCCCAAAGCCACATAGCTAGTAAGCAACAGAGGACACTCATTCTCTGACTGCAAAAAAGGCCACCCCACCTGTCACTTCTCGGCAGGTGTGAAAAACACAGGTAGATCTCTTCAGTCTTACCATGGCTTCCTAATGAGAGCGTAATGACCACTAATGCAGACAGGTCAAGTCAACAAGGAACTAATGAGAACCTGCTGTGCTGGCTGCGGGAATTCCAGCGGTGGCTGCGGGAGCCACGGGCTTTGTTGCGGCCCCTGCCTGTGTCCACTGGGTTGGATCATACCTCAAACTTACAACTTCTGACAGCAACACAGTCTCCTACAGAGGGCAGTTTGGTATATAGTCTGAACTTACTTTTCCCAATGACGTTAATTATGGAGCATGGTATCTGATGGATGGCTTCACCCAGAGTTTGGAACACCAGGCCCAGGACTGCTGAGTTAGCGGGTGAGGCATGTCTCCTGCTACTCATTCTCCTGCAACACCTGGACTATGGGCTAACACGATCACGTCTGGCCCTCGCAGTCAGATAAGAGTAACTGACCTTGCTGGTTATGCACCTACTATTTGCCCTGCACCACTATCTCATGTTTATGTTGTCTTATCACTGTGATCCTACAAAGTTAAGTAAGTGGGCATGGCCCCATTTTAAAAACAAGAAAACTCCAGCCAGGTCTGTGGCTGGAAGCAGGTGAAAAGAAACCATACATTGATGTCTCTCTCTCCCTTTCTCTCTCTGAAAATAATAAAATCTTTAAAAAAAACAAAAAGCAAAAAAAGAGAAATGAAGAACTTGCCCAAGGTCACACGATCACTACCAGTGGTGCTGTGTGTTGGCCTGACTCCCAAGCACACATTCTTAGTCACATTTAACTCTCATAAATGTCAGAGTATAGAGGCAGCCAGGTGGTCAGAACAACAGGATGTGGTGGGGATCTGCCTGAGAAAAACACTTGCTGAGGTAGAGAAATTAACCTGGGCAGAACAATAGAATGCTGGGAATCCACTTGCTCACTCTTACTGAAATGTTTGGCTTCCACGTTTAAAAATGTGCTGGTAAGGCCCTGGCTGGTGTGGCTAAGTGGATAGGCACTGGCCTGCGAACTCAAAGGTTGCTGGTTGGATTCCCAGCCAGGGCACATAATCAGATTGCAAGCCAGGTCTCCAGCCAGGTCTGTAGCTGGAGGCAGGTGAAAGGCAACCATACACTGATGTCTCTCTCCCTCTCTGCCTCCCTCCCTTCCCTTCTCTAAAAATACATAAAATGTAAAACAACAACAACCAAAAGTGCTAGCAAAAGTCCTTAGGAGGGACCCCTACAGGCCCTGTGAGGGTTGGGAATCTCCATTCACCTCGAGCAGCCCCTCCCCTGCAACCCCCAATAAGCCTGCTCCCACATTGGTCTCCGGATGATCTCACAATGCAAGGCTGATCTGATGTTTTGGTGCCAAAACCCGGGAGGGTTCAGATGAGGTGGTGCCTGGCAATCCAGGAGACAGTGAGCTGCTGAAGACAAGAGGCACATCCTCCAGCCTGAATTCTTTGGTGGCCCTACGTGAGCAGGGCCTCATGGAAGTGTCTGGGGTCAATCTCTAAGATGTACAGGGGTCTCATAAGGAGCTCCCTGATCTGTGCACTGGGATCCTTTTGCCCCTTGCTGCAGGGATCTACTGAACAGGGTCTGTGACAGCTTGCAACCAGGGGCGCGGTGGGCTGCGCCAGCATGCCCGGGCTAAACCCCTGACCCTGTCTGTTGGGAGCCCCTGCCACCCCATAGAGAGGTCTATCCATCTGATGACCCCCTTTCCCTTCGGTGGTTTTGCCGTGGCCTGCGCTCCATCCACACCAGAAGTCTGCCAATTCAAGTTTCGTCTCACTAGGTGGGTCGTCAGGTTGACCGTCTTTATTTCTTAGAAGCCTATTGTGCGCTTGTGTGGGAAAATCCTAGTCTTCAGTTGGTCTTCCTCTGAAACTACTGTGCCTCCTCGAGGGAGGCTGTGGACATCTACCCCCTGGACAGTTCAGTTCTCCTCCTGGAATCAACTTGGCTGAAGCAGGGATACCCCTAACCCTCCTGATTCTTCTCTTGTTCTCATCCTTTGAGTCAACTCTCGGCCTCATGGGAACATCTCAGCCCCTGCCTCTGACAGACTCCCCCTTGGGCTATGTTGGAACCTCTGGACCCTCCTGTTAGGGTCTGGGGTAATATTAACATTTTCGAATCCTTACTGACCTCAACAACTTCCTCCAGCGTAAGGGCAGAGGATCCAAAGTCCCTACATCCTGTTCCCCTCACCAAATCCTCCTTCTTCACTCTCCCTCCCTAAACCCAGCTGTTCAGATCCCACTGACCCCACCTTCCCCTCTGACTCGTGCAAGACCCTTTTAGATCCTGTGAGGACTGGCTCCTCTCTGTCCCCTGTCCCCCTGCATGCCCTGGTAGATGGGAACAGTGCACAACTGCCCCTCGACCTAAGGAGAAAACTATTTCTCTCCTTTCCCTGACAGCACTGCAGGTGTCCCTCCCTGTGCTCTTCTGCCAGCTGCTGGGCCCAGCAGGAGCAGCTGCCACCTTTGATAAGCCCCCTGTGACACCAGACTCCGGTGTGAGTTGGAGCCATCACATGCTCCCTCCCCTTTTAAAGCTTCAGCCCGAACTGCCACCCATCCAACCCCCCGGGAGGTTTTGGGACCCAGGGACCCATAAGGGAATATGCTTGGCTGGCAGCCCAGACACCTGCCCGCACCCTAAACAGGCAGAGGACCCCACCACCTTTCTAGCCAAATAAAGGGAAGCCCTCCAGCATTTCACCGAGTCTTGATTTCCCAGAGGGCATCTTTCTTCTCCACTGCATTTTATTTTCCCAACCAGCTCCGGACTGAGCAACAAACTCCAAAACCTGGAGGCAGGCCCTCAAACCAGTCGGGCCCATTCAGTGAATCAGGCCTTCAGGGTCTTCAACAATTGAGATGAGGAACCTGCCCAGTTGCAAACTCATGCTTTTCAATGACTGGCTTCTGCTCTGAAAGAATCCCACAAACCTAACCTGTCAAAAGGCAGAAGTCCCTCCAGGGGACTGCTGGCGAGCCTGGGCCTCGGGCTCAGCAGTGCCCAAACCGATGTGCCCCTCTTGGACCGTGCCTGCTGTGCAAACAAGAGAGCCATTGGACATGTGATGGCTCCCAGGTCCCTCCAGGCATGGAGATGTTGGCTACTGACCCGGAATGGACCCTGGCTTTGACTTTCAAGAGCTTCTGGGACTTGCAGCGAAGGACTGAAGCTGCCCAGAGACCGCACAGGCTCTTGGGCTCATCTCCGTGACAGAGCCTCAAGTAACTCCTTTAGCGGAGGGTAAGCCAGTATCTTTTCCAATTACTATGCTGGGCCATTTATTAATTCCTCAATCTCGATTGTTGGCATTGACAGCACGGTCTCCCAACCGTCACTACTTCCCTCCTTCCACGTTCTTTAGAAGAAACAAGAAAATCTGAAGTGAGTGCTTGGTTCTGTCCAGGCTCCAAATACAAAAGAGGCACTTCCCCCCCTCCTGCCCGAGTTCTTGGGCACCCCTACGTGTGTGGGGGCCTCATGGAGGTGTCCAGGGTCAATCCCTAAGGCGTGCGGAGGCCTTACAGGGAACTCCCAGCACTGTAATGTAACTTTGACTGGTCCGGGGATGTGAAAGATAAGGGCTGGTCACCTAGCACTCTGAGCCCTCTTGGCTGTTTTAAGACAGGGGAAAAACCAAGCCACCTAAGCAAGTTAGGGATGACCGAAGAGGTAACCCTTTGGGAGCCCTACTCACGTCAACGGCACACTTTGGCCCTACTACATGAAATGAAAGTAAGTTTAAATATGGTCTCCCAGAAGCTTGCTGCATTTCTTTCCACCCCAGGTGACTTTTAGCAACCCAGTTTGCACCTGAACACTCCTTGCTGGAAGAAAAAGTCCACGCAACAATAAAGGCACAGTGTAAAGTGATCCCAGTCCCATCCCTGTGGCACATTCTCCACTCAGGTTTGGTTTTTGAGAGGAGAGCGCAAGATTTTAGTCTGCAGTGAGAAGTCCTGGCTCTCCCTGGTCTCGTTCTCGTTCTAATTGCCTCACTTGAGGTCTTTTCCCCTTTTTCTCGGACCGCTTCACTTACAGATCTGCAACCCGTCTCTACCTGCTTTACAATGGCTGTTTGCTTCCCAGCCAAGTGGCCACCTAAGCCCCTAGCAAAAGGTAATGAATGCTCTTGTTCCCCTGCCTACCTCAAGCCTTGCCATTGTGTCCACATTAACCAGGAGCAAGGGTACAAAGAAGGGAAATCTCACTCCTCCCTCCACACACAAAGGTAAACTAAGAGGGACTGTGTATATTACAGAAAGGCTGTAAGACGTTTTTTCCTATATCTGCCTAATAGCCTGGTTGTGTTTGGTAAAATAAGCGTGTCATGGTGTATTACTTAAATACTTGACTAACTTTCAAAATCTTCATGTCTCTCAGTGCTAAGAACTGAAGTTTTGTCAACCTGTATTGAGGCACGTACCTTTGATCACTTTAAATAGTCAAATATCATTTCATAATATATAGTTCTTAGTTGACAACATTTCCAGGGTTGAGAATTTAAAGAACTTTTCCTTATGGCTTTGAGGTACTTCAAAAAGCCCTTGAGATATCTCAAGGATCTATTCTTTTCTTAGAAAGATGAAATTTTAGACTAATCAGGCTTATTTAATGTTTTAAAATACTTGGAAAAATTTGTCAAATTAAGGAAATTTGACACGAATCTCCAAACGCCTACAGAGTTCTAATATACTTTCATTTATAGTCTCATGGCACACTTTTTTGAAACACTAACTTCTGGACCAGGGGTGTCAAACTCATTTTGACTGGGGGGTGGGTGCACATCAGCCTTGTGGTTGCCCTCAAAGGGCTAAATGTAATTTCAGGACTGTATAAATGTAACTACGCCTTAACAGTTAATAGAGCTGGGCAGAAACAAGGTGCCCGGCCAAATAAAACAAGGTGCCCGGCAGGATACAGCCGCAGGCCTTGTGTTTGCTCCCTGTGTTCCAGACCTAGGAGCTACTAGGACCTGGGAACAATATGGTAATTAACTCACTACTCAAACTCATTACTGGTTGCAGAGAACAGCAAGGTGCTGCCTCTCCAAAGCTAAGGAAAATAGCGACATTTTAACTGAGGCTGATTTTTAGCTGTTGCCTGGGGCCTGAGCCTGTAATCTCAGCCATTTCTCTCGAGCCCCTGCCTGAGAGCGCAGGGCAGGGGTTGGGGAGCCCATGCTAGGGCAGGACAGCCTACTCCCAAGCCTACCTCCTCCCGCTGGAATTTTTACAGACAGCCCTGCCTCCCTCCTCCTTAGCTTCTGAGGCAGGTGGAACATGTGCGCTGTTAAATAAAATGTACTGTTTTTTTGTTATTGTTGTTTTTTAAATTTTTTTTAAAGATTTTTAAAAATTTCATTATTTCTAGAAAGAGGGGAAGGGAGAGAGGCAAAGAAGGAGAGAGACATCAATGTATGGTTGCCTTTCACCTGCCTCCAGCCACAGACCTGACTGGAGACCTGGTTTGCAACCTGGTTATGTGCCCTGGCTGGGGAATCTAACCTGCGACCTTTGGGTTCGCAGGCCAGCACCTTACCCACTGTGCTACCAGCCAGGGCAAGACGTGCTGTTTTTATACCAACATTAGTGGTATAAAAATTTTTGGACCAGGCAGGTTGTAGAAAATTTTTAAGTTTTAAAAGCAAACACTTATGTCATAAAACATGCAGAAATAAATCCTGCCAGTGAGGCCTCCTGGCCCAAGACCTTATCTAATTTCCCCTCCCCCTGTAGAGTACTCTTATTTCCCTGATCACCCCATTCATTTTTTTTTTTTTTTTAAGATTTTATTCATTATATTTAGAGAGAAGGGCAGGGAAGGAGGAAGAAAGGGAGAGAAACATCAGTGTATGGTTGCCTTTCACCTGCCTCCAGCTACAGACCTGGCTGGAGATCTGGCTTGCAACCTGGTTATGTGCCCTGACTGGGAACTGAACCAGTGACCTTTGGGTTCGCAGGCTGGTGCCTATCCACTTAGCCAGGGCCTTACCAGCGCATTTTTAAATGTGGAAGCCGAACATTTCAGTAAGAGTGAGCAAGTAGATTCCCGGCATAGGCCTATCTGCTGAGCCACCAGCCAAGGCTCTATTCATTCTTTTAATCCTTGGTCTTCCATAGGCCCGTATCTTACATAGGCCCGTTTCTTCATCAGCTTGATTCACAGGACTGTCAACGCAGCAGCAGCACAGGCTACCCAAACACGATGCTGACGGATTGCAGCTTCCAGCTCATTCTCCAGGCTGAGACATAGCACCGCTTGCACGGGAGCAGGACACCCTTGAACGATGACCTTGTCAGCAGGAAGTAGCTAGAATGATCACCCCTTTCCTTTCATTCCCACCTAATCTACAACCATGAGTGTCAGCCCTATCCTTTTATTACAAACAAAAGGCTGGAAATGTTGGAGTATAGAGGTAGCCAGGGTGGAATGTGCTAATGAACCTAGTCAGAACAACAGAATATGGTGGGAATCCACCTGAGAAAATCATTTGTTGGGATATGGAGATTAATGTGGGGAAAACCACAGAATGCTGGGAACCCATTTGCTCACCCTTACTGAAATATGTGGCTTGCAAGTTTAAAAATGAGCTGGAAAGCCCTGGCTGGTAGCACAGTAAATAAGGCGTTTGATTCCCCAGCCAGGGCAACATAACTAGGTTGCAAGCCAGGTCTCCAGCCAGGTCTGTGGCTGGAGGCAGGTGAAAAGCAACCATACATTGATGTCTCTCTCCTTCTCTGCCTCTCTCTCTTCCCCTCTTTCTAAAAATAATAAAATAAAAATATTTTTAATAAATAAATAAATAAATAAATAACAATGCGCTGGCAGAGTCCTCTGGGGGATTCCTACAGGCCCGGTGAGGGCTGGGAATCTCCATTCCCCTGGAGCAGTCCCCCACCCGACCACAACCCCCAGTAAATCCGTTGCTGCTCCCACATTGGTCTCTGGGTGATCTCTCAAAGCAAGGCTGCTCTGACACTACCTGGCTTATTACTTTGACAGATGCCGCCTAAACATGATTTCTCCAATAGAGTTCTGCATCCACTTGAGTGTGTCCCTGGTTATTGGCTAAGTGGTGAAATGGCAGCTTGTCTTCACAGGCCCCGACTTCTCTTTCTGTGATGCCTACTGTCTCAACCCTTTTCCAAAGCTCATGAGGAAAGTTCAGGCCATCAAAATTTTTTATAGCTACATCTGTGTTTCTCAAACACAGAATCTCAGGTTGGCCCCTAATCTATGTCCAGATGTGACGTCCATCATTTCCATCATATTTTCATCGTCTGCACGTAAATTCAAGAGAACAGGGAAGTACAGTTCATCCATGCCCCTGGGCACAGAACTGGAAGTATTTGCTAACAGTACAATAGACTCCAAAGGCCAGCTCAGCGCCCTGGGTAATCTACAAGGCCACCCAGTGGTGAATCCCACACTTCCTGGATGTGTGTCCTTGAAACAGTCACTTAATCTCTCTGTGTCTGTTTCTTCCTCCAAAAATGAGAAAAATACATCAACCTTGCAGGGCTGTCATATAATTATTTAATGAGTAAAACAGAACATGTAAAGTGCTTAGAAAAGGGCACATAAAAAGAGCTCAGGACATGTTACAGGATGGAAGAGAGCTCAGTTGAGCACCAGCCTTTGTCCTTCAAGCACCAAGAAAATAGGAGGGACTTTAACCATAGAACAGTGACAGAAAGGGGCTGCTTGAGATTCAGTGAGTGGCCAGAACTGGTCTCCATGCCTACTGCGCCAAAGGCCAAAGTCAGGGATTTAAAAATAAAGCAGCAGGCCCTGGCTGGTGGCATAGTGGATAAGGCTCCAGCTTGTGAACCCAAAGGTCACTGGATGGATTCCCAGCCAGGGCACGTAACCAGGTTGCAAGCCAGGTCCGTAGCTGGAGGCAGGTGAAAGGCAACCATATGTTGATATCTCTCACCCTTTGCCTCTATCCCTTCCCCTCTCTCTAAGAATAATAAATTAATTAAATAATCTTTAAAAAATAAAATAAAGCAGTAGCCATTAAATTAATGACATGCAGTTTAAGAGTTAGAAAGGGCATGCAAGTTAGAGAGCCATGCAGTTTAAGAGAAATTCTGAATTCAGAGTTGGGAAGAGCACATGAGACCTCCCCCAATCAAGTACAGAAGCTACTGGGAACACCGAACTGTGCCCAGGAAGTGCTAAACTATGAACCTCTATTTTCTTAGAAAAGGACAGTACCTCTGACCTCTCTGTTCTAAAACTGGCCTGATCTGGCAGGACTGTATGCTTTTGGGGTATTTGAAAGAGAGTAAGACTTAATGGCAGTATTCACCTTTAATCTAAATCTGTATAACCTTTAAATAAATTCCTTTCCTTTACACAAACTCTGTTATTAAGCACTTTTCATTTGGTAGTGGGCAGATGAGCCCCTTATAACTGAAAAGCCTGTGGGTTATTTCCATGTTCATGTTGGTTAAGAACATGAACTCTGGGATCTCAGCTTGGCACACAGTAAGTGCTCAATAAATGTTAATATTTTGAGATGGCTCAATGTGGTAACAGCACAAACTCTGGAAACCCACTGCCTGGGCTCAAATCCTAGTTCAACTTCTAACCAGCTGTGTGACCTTTGGCAAGTTATTCAGCCATCCTGTGCCCCCGTTTTATCATCTATAAAATGAAGATAACAATAGGAATCTTGTAGTTATAAAGATTAAAAAATAGCTCTGGCTGGTGTGCTTTAGTGACTTGAGCACCAGCTGGTGAATAGAAAAGTTGCTAGTTCGATTCCCAGTCAAGGGCACTCTTGGGTTGCAGGCCAGGTTCCTAGTTGGGGGTGCACAGGAGGAAACCACACATTGATGTTTCTCTCCCCTTCTTTCTCCTTCCCTTTCCCCCTCTCTAGAAATAAATGACTAAAATCTTTAAGAGAAATACATATGTATATATATATGTATATAAATCTTTTAAAGTAATATAACTAAAGCCTTTGGGATGGTGCTTGCACATTATTAGCACCATATGCTTGTTAGCTATTATTGTTACTATACAATACTCTGAATGTGTCACAAAGAGGCATTTAAAAGTCACAGAGAAACAGTTTGTTTCTCTCAGCCTAGTTTGGACAGGAGTTAAAGGAAAACAGATACAAATTCATCAGTTCTTGAGCTACCTGAAATGTTTGCATATGGAACCTGAGAGCAGCAGAGAGGAAAACAATTAGAAGCTTTTCCTGCCTGCCCCAGAGTAGTCTCAGAAGTCAGTGAGTATCCTATTTGTCCTCAGATAAACCCAAGAGTGCAGGAGACAGGGTAGGAGAGTAGGCAGAGGCAAAAGGCCCAAATCGGCCACAAAGGAGCACTGAACTGAAAGTCTTGCCCCTGGCAATAGCAAGGAAGAACTATTTAACCTTTTCCCACAGACCCAAACATGTTTCATGCATTATCTCACATTAGCCTCATAATAAAACCCTACAAAGCAGGTACTTTTATTCCCATATACGACAAATCTGAGGCTTAGAGAAGCTGAGCAACTGGCCCAGCAGGCCATTCCTAATATTTGTGGGACTGGATCGACAGCACCAAAGGAAGCATACTTGAAAAGTTATAAATGGAGCTAATAAAAGATTAAATAAGCCCTGGCTGGTGTGGCTCAGTGGACTGAGTGCCAGTCTATGAACCAAAAGGTCGCTGGTTTGATTTCAAGTCAGGTCACATGCCTGGGTTGTGGGCCAGGTTCCGGGTTAGGAACATGTGAGAGGCAACCAATCTCTCACAGAATGTTTCTCTGTCTCCCTCCCTGTCTCTCTCTCTAAAAATAAGTATATAGAATATTCTTCTCTTTCTCCTCCTTCTCCCTCTGTCTAAAAATAAAATCTTAATTAAAAAAAAAAAAAAAGGATATTTTTAGTAGCCACTTAACATGTATATGATGGTGTGGTAGCCACTTCTAAAGAGATATCTAATGAGTTTTACCTCCTGGCATTCACACCTCTCACACTCTTCTGTAGTTCCCTCACAACTTGAATATGACTGACCTATGGGACCATGGGATGTTGCAGAAGTGGCACTTGTGTGATTTCTAAGGCTAGGTCATAAAAGACATTGTGGTTTCTATGTTGCTCTGTCTTATGTCCCTTGCTCTGGTGAAAGCCAGCTACCATGTCATGAGGACACTCAAGCAACCCTACGGAGGGGTCCATTTAGCAAGAAACTGAGGCCTCTTGCCAACAGCCTGCACCAACTTGCCAGCCATGAGAGCACCGTCCTGGAAGGGAACCCTCTGGCCCTGGTCTTAGGCTCAGAGGGCTTCAGGCTCACGAGAGAGCCACGCCAGAACCAGCCAGCTGGGCCAGAAGTAAATGTAAATGATCGTTTTAAGCCATTACATTTGGGACTAATTTGTTTGATAACAAATGATAACTCAGGTATACTGAGGTGGAGGAAGGCCACAGTGCTTTGCAGTTCTTCTAATCAAAAGGGGAAGTCTACACACCCGCCGAATTTGAATTTCGCCAGTGAAACTGGTTTGGGCTGAAGAGATATCAGCAAAATTATGGATGATGAGAGCTCAAGTGTTCGTGTAATTGGATCTTCCCTCTCTTGCTCCTGGTACTCTGAAACTGATTACATATGACTAAGCTCGGGAAGCATGCTGGAGACACGTGGCCCACCATCTCAGGGGACAGCCATTAGCATCATTCCAAACCATCTAGCTCAAACCAACTGGCCTAGAAAAGAACTCCGCAGGCAATCTCTAAAGCATAAGAAATAAAAACTGCTTGTTGTTTAAAGCTTTTTAAGTTTTGGGGTGATTTGCTATATAGCATAAGCTGATTGATTCAATGTATTTACTTCATGTGCACCTTTTGTTTCCAGAAACTGTAAGACGTGCTCAAAATCTGGTTAGTGTCTAACTTTACCTAATTTAGGGCAAATTAATCCACCTGTTTCAACCTGTTTTCCCCATCTTCAAATTGGAAGTAACACTGCCTGTTTCTTAAAGTTCACGTGACAAATCATTGCGATGACATTAATCAGCACAATGCCTGGCACATAGTGTTCAATAAATCAGTAAAGGATGACAAGGATGGAAATGACGAAGAAGCCAAAAGTGAAGAGCAGTCCTGAGCAAGACCTGTGTTAATCCTGCGGTGAGACACCATCTTCCCAAAGAAAGGCTATGGAGTATATCATTCAATTAAACATTCGCTAAACTTCTTCAAGCCTCTTGCCTGAATCTGGGATGTGAAAGCAGGAATAATTCATGACACTGAGCTATGTTGAACCAGAACCAAGTCTACTTATTTTGCAAAGAATGGAACTAGGACATCAAAATATTTCTAAATGAAAGTTGAACATATGGCTATTTTGGTTTGCATTTCACCAGTCTCATCTGGTCTGAACATTCCAGAGCCAAAAAGTGAAGGGCAGGGAAAATCCAGAATATGCCATAACTCCCTCAAAACATTTTACGTTGCTCCTGAGTATACACAAACCCAAAACTGAAACAGAAATTCCATAAACTGATGTTATGGAATTTTACATTAGAAACATTACTAATTTCTATTATAGTCTATATTATTTATTACTTAAAAGGTTTTTTCATTTATAATTTTCAGAGAGAGAGAAGGGAGAGAGGCAGAAAGGGAGGGAAACATCAATGTAGGGTTGCCTTTCACCTTCTTCCAGCTATGAACCTGGCTGGAGACCTGGCTTACAATCTGGTTACTTGCCCTGGCTGGGAATTGAACCAGCGACTTTTGGGTTCGCAGGCTGGCACCTACCCACTGAGCCACCAGCCAGGGCTCTATAGTCTATTTTATTTTTCAAATGCTGGTCACATTCCTTTAAATGGACTGCAAAACACAGCTGTCCCTTTGAAAAATCTGGTCCATACTATCACACGGCAGGGGGGCGGGGGAAGGAGTGGCGCTTAAAGTTCATCTAGTCCAATCCTTGCACTTTACAGGGGTTACCATGAGGCTGACCTCAAGGCCACACAGCTAGTGAGTGGCAGTGCTTGAATCAAGATGACTTACCTATTGAATTCTTATCATATGTCAGCCACTGTGCTGAGGTCTTTAAGTGCATTATTTCATTCAGTACTCACTGTGATCCTATGAAGCAGATATTATCATTCCTACTTACCAGGTGAGGAAGCAAGTCTCAGGATGGGGAAAATGACTTACTCAGAGGGTCACACTGTCAGTAGCAGACCTAGGACTTGTCTTCGGATCAGCCCATCCAAAAACCCACGCTCTCGGCCACCTAAGCCCACTGTGAAGAAAGTGGTTATTAAAGTGCGTGTGTAAGGACTAAGCACCTAAATGTACAGCAGTGAGGCGGTGATGATGGAACAGAACCCTATGGGCTTTTCAGTTGCTCCTCTGCCTGATGCCAATGAAAAAGGAAAAGTATTTACCGAAAGGTTATACAGATTTAGAGTAAAGGTGCAATTCTGCCCCCCATCCCACCCTGCTTCTTTTAAAACACCCCACAATATAATCCGGTCAAATGAGGCCAGTTTTAGAACAGAGAAATCAGAAGTACCATCTTTTTTCTAGGAAAATAGGAGTTCACAGCTTGGAATTTCCCAGTCACAGCCCAACGTTCCGGGCAGCTTCTATTCATCCGCACTTGATTAGGGGTGGGCTTGCAGGCTTCTTCTCTTAATTCAGAATCTTACTCACGCCGCATGGCTCTCTAACTTTAACTCCACGTGCACCCTCCCTACCTGTGCAAGCCCCATGTGTCCCTCTCAATGGCTGCCACCTATTTTAAAATCCCTGGATACCAGGCGTTTACGCACGGTGACGGTGACCAGCTCTGACCACTCAGGAGCCGGGGACGCTTTGGTGTCACTCTTCTATGGTTAAAGCCCCTCCTAGTTTTCCTTGGCGCCGGAAGGAGAAAGGCTGTGCTCCACTGATTTCCATCCCCCATTTCCAAACTGCAGGCTGCGGGGCATTTCGGCTTTCTTCCACCCTGTAACAGTAATGTGCTCTCTGCTCTTTAGGGCCTTATCTTTGCGCACTCTTTCCTCCGCCTGCTCCCCAGAACTTGGGGGTAAAAGAAAAGAGTAGCTCTGGCTGGTGGCACAGTGGATAAGGCGCCGGTCTGCGAACCCAAAAGTCACTGGTTCGATTCCCAGCCAGGGCACATAACCAGCTTGCAAGCCAGGTCTCCAGCCAGGTCCCCAGGTGGAGGCAGGTGAAAGGCAACCATACAATGATGTTTCTCCCCCTCTCTGCCTCTCTCCCTCCCCCGCTCTCTAAAAATAATAAATAAATTTTTTTTAAAAAAGAGAAAAGAGCAGACTTTGGCCTAAGCAGGATAATTCGAAACCCAACAGCACCATTTACTCGAAAAACCGGCTTAACCTCTCTGCCCTTCAGTTTCCACATCTGTGAAACAGAGCCAACTTGAATACCTTGGAAACTCAAAACGTTCCACAAACGTCAATCATCTCCAAGCCCCGCCCTCTCCTCCCAGGACGCATGCGTCGCATAGGGGCGCCTTTTACGACGCCGGGGCCAAGGCTCGCTTGGCGGCCCGAGTGGAGGGACTGTGGCGCGGGCTGGGCTGCGGGGCTGAGCGGACTCGCGGGCTTCTGGGTAGCCATGTCGCACGGCCACAGTCACGGCGGGGGCGGCTGCCGCTGCGCGGCGGAACGCGAGGAGCCACCGGAGCAGCGCGGCCTGGCCTACGGCCTGTACCTGCGTATCGACCTGGAGCGGCTGCAGTGCCTCAACGAGAGCCGGGAGGGCAGTGGCCGCGGCGTCTTCAAGCCGTGGGAGGAGCGGACCGACCGCTCCAAGGTGGGCCTTCCCGGGCCTGGGGCGGGCGAGGCGGGGATCCGCGCGGGGCTTCAGGCCACCCGTCTGCTCGGACAACCTCATTCCTGAAGTTTAAAATGACAGCCCGATGGCCAAGCGCTTTCCTGTGCCCATCTCCCACCAGCCCTTCGGGAGCCGAACGGGATCGAGGCTCCCCATTTTGCAGATAGAGGAACTGAGGCCCAAAGAAGGAAAGGGGCGCAGCCAACGTTCTGTTCCAGGGCTTCGGTGGGTAGTCAGGGAAGATGGCCATGAGGGCGTTTCGTTTGTTTGTTTGTTTGCCATTTGACCACTAGTTCCAGAGGCTGCCCGATGGGATCCCCTGCAGACCAGCCCAGGGGGATGAAGTTGGTCATGTAGCCGGTCTAGAGCGTTCACCATGGTGGGGACGTAGCCGTTTGACAGTTGTGGATCGCAGAGACACAACTCTGCGCACGATTTCAGAGGCCCCGTCCGCCCTGGAAGTTCATGCATGAGCTCCCCTTGAAGTTGATGGTCGCAGGCCGTCAGCTTCGTAGATGCTGGACACCCGGGGGAGGCTGGCCGCTTGCGTTGCGCTCCAGTTGCGGTAGAACAGGGGAGAAGGTACCTGAAATCGCAGGCTCTCAGCAAATATTTGTCGCTTTCTCCTCCCTCCTCCCCAACCCCTCCAGTTTGTTGAAAGTGATGCAGACGAGGAGCTTCTGTTTAATATTCCGTAAGTATTTGCTTGCTGCTTGCCTCGGGCTAAATAAACTGTACTCAGTTCTTGATCAGCACTCATTCCTTGGTTGTATGGAGAGCCATCAGGTCTAAATACAGCGGAGCTTGCCGAGGGTGGGTTTGAGGAGGAAAGCGTCCTACAGTTCTTGGTGCGGACGGAAAAGATGTATTTGTTGAAGGGTAACTGAAAAATGGAGGTAAATCTCTTGGAACCACAGAATGCCAGAGGCAGAAAGGGCCTTGGGAGTTAACCTAATGTAAGTTGACAGTGAGGTCAGCTGAAGCCCAGCATGGGAAGGGTCTTCCCCAGAGCCAGCAGAGAGTCACACCCAGGTTGACACCCATCTCTTTCGCATCCTGGCAGATTTACAGGCAACGTCAAACTCAAAGGCATCATTATCATGGGAGAGGATGACGACTCCCACCCCTCGGAGATGAGGCTGTAAGTGTCCCAGGCTCGTGCCTTCCAGAAGCTCCTGGTTTTTTCTCTTTTCTCTTTATTCCAGGATAACTTTTTTTTTTTTTTTTTTTTATTGGTTTAAATATCCCCTCCCCGCTGGGAAAAAAAAAGTTAGCCTTGTTCTGCATCAAAATACACTTTATCTCTTCCTGAATTAACGGCTTTTCTAGATTAAGTATCTTCCAGACCAACAGCTTGTCTTTTTATTCAAAGTGCTTCAGAGACACCAGTCATTCAGATAGCGTCCTATAGCTGCCAAGAGTTAATGACTTGGCACTTTTCTTCGTAACTCAGCTGCTGATCTCAAATGATTCTACTCTTGGGGTTAGCTTCAAATTTTCCCCTTGCTGTTTCATACAGTTTTAATCATTGCGTGTGTTTCGTTGACATGGGATTATGCCACTTGAGTTTGTGTGGCCTTTTGTTCGCAAAATTCTACATATTCTTGCAACATTGGATCTGTTGCCAACCAGAGCCAGTGCTCCCTTTTTAAGAACTTTGCCTTAAAAGAAAGGAAAACCACTTTTAGTATGTTTGAGAAATATCAGAACTCTACATAAAAATATTTCTTTGGAAATATGGATGTAAAACCTTGAAGAAATGGATACTTTTTTAATGTTAGGAACATGAATTTTGTGGTTAAGAGTGGGCTCTGGACCCCAGCTGGTGTGGCTTAGTGGACTGAATGCTGGCCTGCGAACCAAAAGGTCATCAGTTCGATTCCCAGTCAGAGCACATGTCTAGGTTGCAGGCCAGCCAGGTCCCCAGTTGGGGGTGTATGAGAGGTTTATCTCTCTGTCTCCCTCCTTCCCTTCCCCTCTCTCTAAAAATACATGTTTTTTAAACACAGTTTTAAAGAGTGGGCTGTGGCCCTGGCTGGTAGCACAGTGGTTAAGGCCTGCGAACCCAAAGGTCGCAGGTTCGATTCCCCAGCACATAACCAGGTCTCCAGTCAGGTCTGTGGCTGGAGGCAGGTGAAACACAACCATACATTGATGTCTCTCTCCCTCTCTGCCTCTCTCCCTTCTCCTCTTTCTAAAAATAATGAAATAAAATCTTTAAAAAAAAAAAGTGGGCTGTGGAATAAACTACTTGGGTTCAAATTCTCTCTGTACGACTTGCATGACTTTAGGACTTTACTTTGTCTTCTCTATATGTCAATTTTCTCTTGTGAAATGGCATTAGTAATAGTAGGAACCTCAACTGTGGAGAGAATTAAATGAGATATAACATGTAAAGAGCTTAGAATGAGTCTAGAACGTAGTGTCCAATTTTTGGAAAGCAGGTGCAAATACATGCCCCTCAGTTCTAAGTACTTTACACATACTTTATTGTCTATAAGATGTCATTAATTGTAAAATGCACCATTTCTTATATACCGTTAATAAAGAAAAAAAATAACTGTCTTTCAAACTATGACATGCCATTGAAACATCCAGAAAAAATTGAGGATTAGTGAAATTTGAACACAGACTAGATGTTAAACATGGCATTAAAGAATTACTGTTACCCTGGCTTGTAGCACAGTGGATAAGGTGTCGCAGGGTCGATTCCCCAGCCAGGGCACATAACCAGATTGCGAACCAGGTCTCCAGTCAGGTCTGTGGCTGGAGGCAGGTGAGACGCAACCATACATTGATGTCTCTCTCCCTCTCTGCCTCTCTCCCTTCTCCTCTTTCTAAAAATAATGAAATAAAATCTTTAAAAAAAAAAAAAAAAAGGAATTACTGTTAATTTTTGTTCAGTGGTTAGATAAGTGTTTTTTCGTTTTTAATCAAAAATGTCTCCATTAAATAGGTGTTTTTTAGAAGTCCTTTTTAGAGATACATACTGGCATATGTATGAAGAAATGGTATGTTTGAGATTGCTGTAAAATATCAAGTACAAACTTAATGGGTGTGGTAGGCAAAATCAGCATAATGTGGACTATTGAAGCTGAGTGATAAGTATATGGAGATTCATTATATTAGTCTTGCTGCTTTTGTGTGTGTGTGAAAGGCAGCTGTGCTCACCACTATACCACCAACGCTTCACATTTTGTGTGTCAGAAATTTTCTACAGTAAAGTTTTTCAAAAGATGTGTTTTTTAGAATTCATTGAATTTAATCTCCACATCAACTATGTGAGATATGTACTACCACTATCCCCATTTTACAGATGAGGAAATAGACACAGAGAGGTTAAATCACTTGCTTAAAATTATACAGCTGGTAAGTGACGGAGTCAGTCTTTAAACCGAGGAAGTCTGGCTCCAGAGATGCTGCTTTTTAACTACAGTGCTATACTGCCTCTCATAATGCTGCTCATAAATATTCACTATTATTATTCTGCACCTCATTCTTAGAAATGAAGCAAAAAAATTTTGAAGCAAACTTTTTAAAAATATATTTTTTATTTTTAATAAAATAGTCTAGAGATTGGGGGTAGGGGCTTAGTCCTTTAGAATTTGTGAATCAGGGTTAGGTAGAGGAGGCAGTGCATTCTTTGAAAAATGTTTTCTTCGCTAGCTTTTTTTTTTTTTTTAAGATTTTAGATATTACTTTTAGAGAGAGGGGAAGGAAGAGAGGAAGAGGGAGAGAAACATTAATGTATGGTTGCCTTTCATGTGCCTCCAGCTGGGGACCTGGCTGGAGACCTGGCTTGCAACCCAGGCATGTGCCCTGACTGGGAATCGAACCAGTGACCCTGATTCGCAGGCCTGCGCTCAATCCACTGAGTCACACTAGCCAGGGCTTCCCTAGCATTTTTATCTGACTTTCCAAAAGCCTTTTGTGAATTTGCAGCCTTCCATGCTCTTTTTAAAACAGAAATCCCCTTAAGAATTTTAAGATAACTCAGTGTGTAGAGTAATTTTGTGAATACAAAAAATGCTTGAGTGAGGAATTACCTGATCTTAACTCTTAACTGTGTTTAATATGTTTCTGCCAAAGTATTTTCCCCCACGAATAAACTGTTTTATTTAAACATCCTCGGCTTGGTCTGAATGCGCTGAGTTGTTTATTTTTTCCATGCATTTGCTGCATGTGACCTAGTTTGAGCTTTCTCTTTGTGTATTGCTTTTCATGGGATCCTAACCCACTCAAAGATGCCATTGGCTTGTTTTGCAATTTTTAGCTATTGTATTAAAGATACTTGTATTTAAGTTACAGTACAATGCCATTTCCAAAATTTGATCTCCTTTTGATAGAACCGAAGGCAGCTGAGTCAGTAGGTAGTTTTGAAAAGCTTAAAAATGTGATATGCACATTTCTTTATTTTCTTCCCTTTTCTCAGATACAAGAACATTCCACAGATGTCCTTTGATGACACAGACAGGGAGCCAGATCAGACCTTCAGTCTGAACCGGGATCTCACAGGAGAATTAGAATATGCGACAAAGTAAGCACTGGGCCTGTCTTCCATTCTTTGTGACGTAATTTTGTTCTTTTTCTTTTCTTTTTTTTAATTTCAAGATTTATTTATTTCTTAGTTGGATGTTTGGGCTACCATTGGTTAATAAAATTATATAGGTGTCAGGTATTCTGTGGCGTCTGAGGAATAGCACGTACTCCCTGTTTGCAATGATCTTATGTGCATTAGCACTTGCTGGGCTTGCCATTTATTTTTGGCTGGCTCCTGCTCTCTTAGCATCAGAAACAAGTTGAAACATGGAGGAGGCTTGATCCTTGGCTTGGTCAATTTTAGACAGATTGGATGCAAGCCATAGATGTGTTGACTTGCAAGCAATGGCAGATCTGAATGACCTGGGATGATCTTAGGAAAGGTGTTTTCAGAATTCCTCTGTGCATAGTTGGCTTATAGCAGGCCAAGTTACATGTGGCCACTTAGTTCTTCACTAGTTCTCTCTTTTCCTAAGGTGAGGTCAACAAAGAAGCTGCTTGGTCATACAGCATTTCTTAATCCTGCTCCTTGAGAATAGAGGTAGTGTTGTTGATTCATTTTTCCATCCCTGTTGTCTTGGACAGGATGTGGCCAATGCTTGGTAAATGGTCATGGAATATGTTGCTTGTCCAAGGGAGGAAAAGGAGATGTAACACCTCAGGAATGTTCTCTGACATTTGCCTGGGTTTTACCAAAAGTTGGAGCTGGAATTGTTGTTTCTGACATTGTGATGAGATGTTCATTGAACTCTAACCTATGTCTTTTCTCCCCACTCTTTTCATCCTCTAGAATATCTCGTTTTTCAAATGTCTATCATCTCTCAATTCATATTTCAAAGAACTTTGGAGCAGATACCACAAAGGTCTTTTATATTGGCCTTAGAGGAGAATGGACTGAGGTAAGATGGGGTTTGAAACATTGTTGTCCTCTCCAGTACATGTATGTGTGTGTGTGTATCTGCATGCTGTGGCAGTGGGACCTTTGAGGAAAAGATAAAGCAAGTTGAGATGTTAATTGCTCTCAGTCTGGTTATACTTTTTATTGGTTTTGGTTTTATCACTATAAACTGTCCCTCTCATTTTAGAGGCTATAAGTATATTTAAGGGGGTTGAAATAATACAGTTTATATCATTTCAGTTTTTCACTTTAAAATTGTTTCTTTTAGTCAACCTTTTTTTTTTTTTTTTTTTAATATTTTATTTATTATTTCCAGAGAGAGAGGAAGGGAGAGAGGCAGAGAGGGAGAGAAACATCAATGTGTGGTTGCCTTTCACCTGCCTCCAGCTACAGACCTGGCTGGAGACCTGGCTTGCAACCTGGTTATGTTCCCTGGCTGGGGAATCAAACCAGCGACCTTTGGGGTTGGCACCTTATCCACTGTGCTACCAGCCAGGGCATATTTATTATTTTTAGAGAGAGGGGAAGGGAGAGAGGCTGAGAGGGAGAGAAACATCAGTGTATGGTTGCCTTTCACCTGCCTCCAGCTACAGACCTGGCTGGAGACGTGGCTTGCAACCTGGTTATGTGCCCTGGTTGGGAATCGAACCAACGACCTCTAGGTTTGCAGGCTGGTGCCTTATCCACTGAGCCACCAGCCAGGGCCATCATTTTTTAATTCAACACTTTTGATAATTTTTCTTGTTCCAGGCATCAAAGAAAGGGTAATAAACAAGATAGACAAGGTCCTCTTATGGTGCCTCCAATGTAGTGAGGGAATGAACCTTCTAAGTTATTTGCAACCTTCTTTTTTTTTTAAATATGCATAGTCTTTTTTTTTTTTTTTAGAATTTATTTTTATTTTATTTTATTTTTATTTTTTAAATTTTATTTCATTATTTTTAGAAAGAGGGGAAGGGGGAGAGGCGGAGAGGGAGAGAGACATCAATGTATGGTTGCGTTTCACCTGCCTCCAGCCACAGACCTGACTGGAGGCCTGGTTTGCAACCTGGTTATGTGCCCTGGCTGGGGAATCGAACCTGCGACCTTTGGGTTCGCAGGCTGGCACCTTATCCACTGTACTACCAGCTAGGGCCTAAAATTTATTATTTTTAGAGAGAAGGGCAGGGAAAGAGACAGAGAGGGAGAGAGAGACATCAATGTATGGTTGCCTTTCACCTGCTTCCAGCCACAGACCTGGCTGGAGACCTGGCTTGCAACCTGCTTATGTGCCCTGGCTGGGGAATCGAACCAGCGACCTTTGGGTTCGCAGGCCGGCGCCTTATCCACTGAGCCACCAGCCAGGGCTATTTGCAGCCTTTAAGATAAAAAGTATCCGAAGGAGAAAGATTAGATGACCTCTAGAAATAAACCTGAATAAGGACCACAGCAATGTGTCATCTGGAAATAGCCAGCTGAGCTAGCCTCTCAATTTCCTTGCAGTTTCGCCGACATGAGGTGACCATCTGCAATTATGAAGCATCGGCCAACCCAGCAGACCACAGGGTCCATCAGGTCACCCCACAGACACACTTCATTTCCTAAGGGCTGACCAAGGCTCCCACAGAGGTTCTGTGTCAGTGAAGATGTATGACAGCCAGTTGGGATAAAGATAAAGAGATGGGGCTCCAGAGAGAGTTGGCTGTCACAGCCTCTGCCGAGCTTTGGAGCTTGCGGTAGAAACCCGGCCTGTGGAAGACACCACACCACCAGGAAGGTTGTGTGGGTGCCAGGGGACAATCATGGTTCTCTAGGGCCCTGTAGAAATTGGGTCTTGTTCCGGTCAGCATCTGGCAGTCATGGATAATGCCTGCTTTTCCAGTCAGCGTGGCCATAGGATTCCACATGTCTTGTTTTGTGGCAGGATTTTTGTGTGATTTTTTTTTTAATGGAAACTACTCCTGGCTGCAGTAAACTTTGTGAAGCCTAAGATTGTGTTTGTATTAGCCATCAGGAGGGTCTCCAACTTTAAGTAATTGTTCCTGCTTGTTCCTTCTCTTTTATCATCATTCAGCATTCTTATCAAGTTGTCCAGCTTGGAGTTGTCTGTCATGTACTAGTGTCCCATGGTTATAGCTGGAAGAGCAGGATTCTCATGATGCTTAATTAATAGCTTGGGGGAGATCTTTTTCCTACTGCATACGTAAGCAATCCAGGAAGAACATGGGCATCTCATTTCTGTGTTTGTGGGTATCTGGTTGAGGTAAGATTCCCCTTAATAAACATCCTTAATGTTTATGAGCTTCTAACTAGTCTTGTAAGCCCAGTGCCAGAACTTGGAGATGTCTGTTCTGTCCATGGTGTTTTTTTCACTGTGACTAATACGCTTCCTAATAAATCCTTGCCAGACTTAATTTGTATATTCTTTTGAGTTCTTGATAGTATTGATGAAACTTTACTGGAAACTATATGTAACCTTGAAATTTGTTGTTTTGGGTCAGGTAGATAATAAATGTAAATGAGGGGGAATAGATTCTGGAGCCCATCAGAAGAAATGAGATTGAGGAAAGTAAGTGAGCAGCACCTGCAGTCTGAAGGTAGACTCAAGACTTTGGACTTAAATTCTGAAAGGACAGAAATTGGAGAGAATATATTATCCACTAAGGGGATTTCATATAGTCAGTATTCTCTCCCTTGCAGAAAATAGAAATAATTGGTAACAGGAATTAGTTTCAAATATGATCTTGAGAGAACACCTGAGGGTGTGGCCCACACTGTTAGGAAGATATGCCCACTGTTTATGCAGCCTGTCTTAGGTAAAGCCTACCACCACCAAGCTTTGTAGAGCCTCAACATTTCCAAATACAGCCTGAAGTCAAGGAGAATGCAGATGCAATTCTTGATGCACTCAGGGTCCTGCTGCTCAGCCTCTTTACTTAAGTTAGATCTATTTGGAGGTAAAAGAATTACACTTTAATTTGGAGTAGGGGGAAACATAAGTGGAGTAACAAATCAATGTTTTTCTTCCTCTAAAATCAATCAAAATTAAAAAATCTTAGCAGAAAAGCCCTTCATTAATTTCACTAATTAAAGCACTAATCACAGCTAGCCTCTGAAGAATTTGCTCAGTGCTTCAGGTGATGAGGGTACAGGAGGAATTGTTCATTTTTCCGTAATGGATACAGCAGGGATTCTGTTGAAAGTGGGAACAGCTGCAGTCTTCATCCGCTCATCCCCCTTCTGGTCCTGGGTTCTTGGCTTGCAGTGGTCCTCTGAATCCAAAGCTTTACTGCTCCAAATCCTGGCATTTTAGGCTCTTCCTCTGACCTGTTGAACACTTAAGACCAAAGTGCCTCATCCTGGGGAAAAGTGCCTTAAGCTTCCGAGTTGACTGTTTCCAGTTCAAGGAAAAACTAGTATAGGTTATGCTGAAAGAACGAGTTCTAAACTGGTAAGATGAGCATGATTCACTTCCTGTTGGTAGATGCCCACATAACCTATCAGGGATGTGGTCCTTCAACTCATTCTGCCTCCCCTTGTGGCCTTTCTGAGTACCCTGATCCCCGTTTCCACTTTACCAGTGCAGCAAAGAGCAAAGGGTGACTTGAGCCCAAACAAAGACCTTTTTGTCCCTAATAACTGAAGCTCATTAATGGTGGTATTTTGTGCATGGTCTTAATGGCATTGCTTGCCCAGGGCAGCGCGAAGACAACACAGCCAATGCCTGTCCAACTGTCCTGCTATGGCCAGTATTATTTTCTCAAGGTTCTTAAGAGTCATTAAGGCCTCACGCTGAGTTCATGCGTATCGAGCATTTCCACATGACCTCATTTGAGCCTACCAGCAAAGCTGTGAAGTAGGCTGGGTGGTTATTACCACCATTTTATAGCCCAGAAAGCAGGTGCAGAGAGGTAGCATTACAGTTAAATCCTGAGATTGCTGTTTACGTCCCCTCCCTGGGCCTCAGCTTCCTTATCTTTAATATAAGGCTGGAGGACTAGATGGTCTCTAAGGATCTTTTAAGGATTCCATCCATGAAAGCCAGTGGTGGATACCAAAGACCATAATAAAGCGTGGCCAATGGAGATGGGGAGGTGGGAAACTTCGGGCTCTTGTGAGTAACGCCTCTCCTTCCGGACGGCCTTCCTCCAGGAGGCGCATGGGGTATTGGCAGCAAATGGGAGTCTCGGAGGACTGAATTCTGCAGGTGATTCCGGGGCTTAATTACGGGTCGTGGCCCCACTGTCTCCAACATGGCAACTCCTAGATGCTGAAAGCCCGCCACCCACTTCCGGGTTCCGTACTGCTGGCCAGGCTACTTCCGGTAGCGCGATGGCTGGGTTCCCGGGACTTGAACGGAAGTTCCGGCGGGGGCGGTGGAAGGGGAAGAGTGTGTGTCTGTGCGGGAGAAAGAGGAGAATCGCCCGAGAATCCCCCAGAGGTCTCGAACGCCCCAGGGAGTGAAGGTACCCCGGTCCCCGGAAGGGCGAGGGCACTGGGGGGGATCGGGCTGCAGCGAGGGTCCCGGCGAGTGGGGAGGAGGAACTGCAGTTGTGAGATGGGGGTGGGGAGTGAAGTGTGAGGAGGCGCTGGCCAGTCTTGGGGACTTCGGGGGGTAAAGAGGGGTAAGAAGTGGGGGTCCAGGTGTGATGAGAGGGACTTTTAGGGTCGGAAGTGGAAGGTCCCGTTGTGGGGCAGGGGCTCCCCGGGGGCAAAGGTAGAATGCCACTCCGTGGGAAGGAGCGGGTCCCGGGTCCGGGGAGAAAATGTCACTGTAGACAGGGGGCAAGCCGTGGCCAGGCAGAAGTTGCCGCTGTGGAGAGTGGGAGACCCTGGATGGGGCGGAAAGTTTTTAGGGTGAGGAGGGAGACCCCGGGCGGGGTGGGGCAGCACCCCGTGGGGGGCACTCGGGTGAGAGGCGGAAGGCGCTCAGCGGGGACGGGGAGCCGGGTGTGTGTGTGGGGGGTGTATTCCGTTGTGAGAAGAGGGGCCCTGGGGTCGGAGGTGCGGGATGCCGCTGGACAGGTGTCCAGGGGTCAGAAGGGGAAGGTGGAAGCGTGGGGAGGGTGGGAGTACGAGCTGCAGGGACAGGGACTTAGGGACAGGTAGCCGGAGCTTCTGCGGAGTTTGAAGGATGTAAGGATGGGGAGGAGCAGGGCAGCCTGACAGTCTCCCGTGTTAGGGAGTCCCAGGGCGGATCAAGCTGGGGGACCCGTTTGGAGTCAGGTTTGCCCCATTGAGGGGGGCGCATGGAGCACCATTTAGGAGATGGTGATGGACCGGAGCCTCTGAGCCTTCTGGAGACCCTTCTGGGGACATGGACAAGTCTCCAGGGGCTCTGGGGGTGGCTGAGCCAGAAGCTGCCGTGAGGGCTGGGTGGGGGCTGGATGGGCCAGAAGTTGGAGAAAATGTGTGCTGGGGGAGGGGAGATGAGAGGCTGGAAGCTTCTGTCTCTGCCATTTTTCTCCCTCTCCTTTCCCAGTAGGGCTGGAGTTGGGGGGAAAGGGACTCAGGGTGCTGAGGACGGTTGGGGTAGGGGAAGGCTGCAGGGGATGGCCTAGGTCCCTTCTCCCATAGCGCCCAAGGGCCCGTTTCCAGCAGGCTATGTGTGGCCAGAACCAGGGACACTAGAGGGGGCACCTCCGCTTCTCATCTCTGGAACAGAGGCAAACTTCCTACCTGCTCTAGCTGGGGATTTCTTTCCTTTCCTTTCCTTTGTGCTCAGGACAGAACGTGGGTGCTGTGTGGGGCTGATGGCCAGGCTGGGCCCTGTGTCAGGAGTCTCCCCTGCCTGGGCTGGCTCTTGACCGTTTCCCTGAATTCGCACAGGCCCCAGCCTGGAGCCCTGCAGTGTATGTGTGGTAACACCATGTCTGTGCCCCTGCTCACTGATGCTGTCACCGTGTCTGGAGCTGAGCGGGAAACGGCTGCGGTAAGGGTCCTTGCCCACCCACAGCAGCCCCCAGGCCGGCTGGGGAACTGGCTGGAGGGCGAGTGGGAAAAATGGAGGTGGCAGTGATGAGAAGAGAGTAGCTTGGGGGGTGGGGGTGGATAATAATAACCTGTTTACCTGCTACCTGAGTCCCGGCAGGTTTTGGGGGAAGGGGAGAGGTGGCCAGAAGTTGGAGGACAGGAAGAGAGTTATAGCAGGATGATGATGGCACTCCTCCATTCCTCCATCTCTCATCCTTTTCCAGGTTATTTTTTTGCATGGACTTGGAGACACAGGGTGAGTGAGCTGGGGAGTGGGTGTTCCTGGGGAGGTGGGGACTGGCCCAGTGGGCAGGGCTGGAGAGGCCTGGGCCTTCCCTTTCTCCCTCTCCACAATATTGCCATTCCCTTCCCTCCTACAGGCACAGTTGGGCTGACGCCCTCTCCACCATCCGGCTCCCTCACGTCAAGTACATCTGTCCCCATGCGTGAGTGTCACCCTAGTGAGGGAGGGGCTGAGGATGGGAATCAGATAGGGGGTGATCCTGTGGCCCGAGGTCTGTTCTCTCCTGCCAGCTGCATCCTGAGGCCTGGGCCCAGGGCAGTCAGAGTGTCACTTTCAGCCTTTACTCCTGTGGAGCCCCCAGGAATGGGGTCCAGCCCCAGCCCAAGGCATCCTAGATCTGAGACCTCCTAGAACCAAGACCCCCTGTTCCCCTTCCCCAAGTACTCACCGGCTGAGCTGGAAAATACCTGGCGAGCTGAGTGTTGGGTTCTGCTTCTCTATCCCTGCTGCTGATGACAGCTTCCAGCCCCACGTGGCAGGTTGCCTGGCAACACCTTAAACATAGTCCTGGTACCTGCTGGGAGGGGCCCCCAGGGACTGCTCTGCCCCTTTCTGGGCTCACTGCTGTGGCTTCCTCATCCCTCCAGTGAAAGATGGCCTTTTCTTTCTGTCTTCCCCAGGCCTCGGATCCCTGTGACACTCAACATGAAGATGGTGATGCCTTCCTGGTGAGTTTGGGGCGTGGTAGAACGGCAGCTGAGGGAGCTGTAGGGGGCTGGCTGCGGTCTTTCTGTAGCTGCCAGTGCCTCCGCTTTCCCAGGTTTGACCTGATGGGGTTGAGTCCAGATGCCCCTGAGGACGAGGCTGGCATCAAGAAGGCAGCAGAGAACAGTAAGGCCCCAGCCCCTCCTTGGCATGCTCCCCACCCTGCAGCAAAACACTGGGCAGTGCCCCTGTCCGCTCTCTTCCTGGGGCCCCTCCACAGTGTGCCTCCACCCATTCACGCCCCTTCCTCCCAGTAAAGGCCTTGATCGAGCACGAAATGAAGAATGGGATCCCTGCCAATCGGATCGTCCTGGGAGGCTTTTCACAGGTGAGGGGAGAGGGTGGTGGGTGGTAGGTAGGTAAACTCTGCCCTCATGACTGGCTGCTCATTCTTTGCTCCTTCCAGGGTGGGGCCTTGTCCCTCTATACGGCCCTCACCTGTCCCCACCCTCTGGCTGGCATTGTGGCCTTGAGCTGTTGGCTACCTCTGCACCGGGCCTTCCCCCAGGTGAGTGTCTCCATGATCCATCTCCTGCCCTTGGGTCCCTGCGGCCTGGGAATTGGGCTGGAGCACTGGTTTTGCCCTGAGTCCTGTCTGGCCCACAGGCAGCCAACGGTAGTGCCAAGGACCTGGCCATTCTTCAGTGCCATGGGGAGCTGGACCCCATGGTTCCCGTACGGTTTGGGGCCCTGACAGCTGAGAAGCTCCGGTCTGTTGTCACACCTGCAAGGGTCCAGTTCAAGACTTACCCAGGTGTCATGCATGGCTCCTGTCCTCAGGTCAGTGGTAAAGGGCCCCTTCCTCCTCCCCCCTCCCTCCTTCCTGCCAACCAGAAGCCTCTCATAGTCCCCCCTCCCTTCCAGGAGATGGCAGCTGTGAAGGAGTTTCTTGAGAAGCTCCTACCTCCAGTCTAACCAGAGTTGCTGGCCCCCAGCACAGTCCCCCAGCTCACAGGGGACCCAGCACGTGTGACACCATCTTGGATCTGAGCCGGTCAAGCCCCTGTCCCCACCTTCCCTGACCTATCTGCTTCCCACAGGCCTCTGGGGCAGGCAGGCCAAGGTTGAGCCAGGCCTTCCTTCCTGGCGTCAGCAACCTGGCTGCCCAGAGCAGGAGTTGGGCTGCTTTCTTCTCCCACTTCCCTGGAGGTGGGCCCCCTGGCAGCAGTATTGGAGGGGCTGTACGCAGCGGGAGAAGGGGCCCGGCCGCTGACCCAATCACTCAGGACCTCACTCACTAGCCCCGCTTTGGGCCCCCTCCTGTGACCTCAGGGTTTGGCCCAAGGGGCCTTCCCAGGCCCCATCTTACCCCCTCCCAATGGATTCTGCCCAGATAATCGTGTCTCTCCTGCCTCCACTCCAGCTGCTTCTCAATCATGAATGTGTCCATGACCCCAGGCCCCCTTGCTGCTGTGGACTACCTGCTCCTGGGCAGATGTGTTGGTGAGGGGGCAGAGTCCTTGGAGGGGGCCTTCCTTCAGCCCTTTCTGATTTGGGGGCTGGGCCCTGTCTCCCTGTTACCTTCCCCACAGGCCTGGAGCCTGCAGGGCTGGACCAAGGCTCAAGGTCTCCTCCAGCTGTGTCACCCCCATGTTGTCCCCACCCTAGGGCCAGGGGAGGTGGGGGAGGAGTTGTCTCGTCTTCTGTCTCCATGTGGTTTTGGGTATTTTTCTTGTTGTGTCCTGGATTCTGATGAAATTAAAGAAATTGCTTCAACTTTCAGGCTGGCTGATTCTATCCAAGGGGAAGGGAGAGACCATGTGTGAGAAAATACTCCAGTGTAAGAAAACTGTTTATTTTAAATATTTTGGAGCATGCCTTCATAGCAGTATAAATTAGTGCCCAGGAGTAGGGTGCTGTGATCTCAGGGCCCTGCCTCCCTCACTCGCTCTTGGTGATCTTGCTGGGCTCCCAGACCCTGTGAAGGAGAAGAGTTAAGAGACCCGTGACTCCTGACCAGTGGAGCCCTTGGCCTCACGCCTGTGGGCTGAGCAGGCCCGGCTGGGGTCTGAGGTAGGGTGGGCTCTGCGGCCCTGGTTCCTGCCAGATGCTGGAGAGCAGGCAGTTGCATCTTTTCTTTTCTGATCCATGGTAGGAGAGGGTCTCAGGCCTGTGTGCTAAAGCCTGAAGGATTCTGCTTCTGCCAGCGCCATAGATCTTCACCTGTGATAGGGTGAGGTGTATGGTCAGGGTCCACGTTGGAATGCAGAGCCTACCAGCTTGGGGCCCATCCAGGCCCAGTCAGCCCCTCCCGGCCCCTGGGTCGGGCTGGCACTCACACATCCTGTCCAGCCCTAAGGCTGCTGTCCAGCCCAGCTCCTGGAAAGCCAGGCTCGGATCGGCATAACAGGCAGCCACGTCACCCTCCCGTCGTGCCACCACCTTGTATGGGATCTGCAAAGAGAGGGGACAGCTGTACTTAGCTGAGCCAGCTGTGGCCTCACCCATCCAGCTGCTGACTAGGCCCTCCAGAAAGGGAGGTGCAGGTACCTGGTGCTAAGGCAGGGTGGGCCGGGTGGCACTGCCCATCAGGAAGGCCAGTGGGAGGGGCCAGGTCTGCTGAGAGTCAGGGGGTGGGGCAGGGCACACAGCCTACCTTCCTCCCAGAGGCCTTCTCCATGGCCTGGACCATCTGCAGCACTGAATAGCCTGTGCCAGTTCCCAGATTGTAGACCTGCCCAGGAGAGAACAGGTACCATAGAAGGGGCTGGACTAACCACTCCTTTGGACTCCATTTGCCTGGAACTCCACCTCCCCTCCCTCGATTCTCCTTTCTCTCCCTACCCGGCAGCCACACTGATCCTTTAGTTTCCTCAGGGCTGCGATGTGGCCCTTGGCCAGATCCACCACGTGGATATAATCCCGGACACCTGTAGAGGAGTTGGTTGGGTGGGAGAACTCAGCATAGTCTGTCCCACCTTAATCTCCCCCCTGGCTCCCACTCCTGGATACTTGGCTCACCTGTGCCATCCTTTGTGTCGTAGTCATTGCCAAAGACATTCAGGGCCTCACGTCTCCCAATCGCCACCTGGGGTGGAGATCAGGTCAGCTCTTTCCAGTCCTTCAGCACTAGCTGTACCCCTCATGCCTAGGGCAACCCCTTCCCTCCCCTCCTTCCTCACCTGGGAGACATAGGGCATGAGGTTGTTGGGGATGCCCTGCGGGTCTTCACCAATGCGGCCCGAGGCGTGGGCGCCCGTGGGGTTGAAATAACGCAGCAGCACCGCATTCCAGGTCTGCAGGACACAGGTTGGGTGATGGAGGGCAAGGGTGCAGGCTGTGTCCCAGCTCAAACCAGAGCCCTTTACCTCTCATGCCCCCATGCCTAGAAAGGAGCAGGGACATTGAGTCCTCTCCCTAGGTGCTATGACCTTGAGCAGTCACTGCCACTTCCTGAGCCCTACTTCCTCCTTGGTGGGGGTTCCTTAGGATCCCATCCTCAGGCTCATGGAGGCAGAGCCAGGGCTGGGCCAATGGGATCGCTCACCTTGTCTGCCTGGCACAGGTCCCTGATCATTTCCTCAATGAAGAACTTGGATTTGCCGTATGGGTTGGTACAGCCACCCGTGGGGTGGGCCTCATCCAGGGGCAGGTATTGGGGGTTCCCATACACAGTCGCTGAACTGCTGAATACCAGATTCTTCACCTCGTGGGCTCTCATGACCTGGCCGTGGGGGTAAGGCGTCAGTGGCCTCTGCCTCACAGGTGGGTGGGGCTGAGGTACGGGCACTCCCGTTTTCAGATGGGGAGACTGAGGCTGAGAGTTAAAGATACGTGTCCAAGATGATAGAGCTTTGGGCCTAGCCTGACCCTACCCCCCTTATTGTGTTTGGCACTGCCCTCCCGGCTAGGGGCCCTCCCAACATCTGTGTCTTTGCCCCACATCTCACCTCCAGAAGCTGGATGGTTCCTGTCAGGTTAACTCTGTAATAATCCAGAGGCTTCTGCACGGACTCGCCCACAGCCTTGAGCCCCGCAAAGTGGATGACTGCCGTAAAGCTGTGCTGCAGGGACACAGCCAGGGTCAGATGTTGCTTCACAGGCCCTGGCCCTTGGCAGTGCCCTCCGCCTGCCAGGCAATCCCCCCACCTTCTTGAAGAGACGTTCCAGGGCTGTCTGGTCCAAGATGTCCATCTCCTCAAACTCCAAAGAGCGGCCTGTCAGCTCCTGAACCCGCTGCAGGCTCTCAGGCATGGAGTCCCCTCCTAGTTGGGCATACGAGGCCATCAAAATGGGGTCCTGGAGACTAGCCAGTACACATCCCTTGGAAGTAGAACCCAGGGTTTTCCTTCCATCCCCTCCAGAAGCCCCAGCCCCGCACCCCCACACTCACCACGGATGGCATTATGGAAATTGTCAATGACCACGGGCCAGTAGCCCGCCTCCAGCAGCTCCAACACTGTGTGGCTACCGATGTAGCCGGCCCCACCCGTAACCAGCACCTTCTCTGCCATCGAACCTGGCCCAGGACACAGAGTCTCAGAGGTGGCATGCTCCACTCAGGGCGTGCTTTCAACTGACATTCGCCCCTTGGGAGGCAGTAGTGCATCCCAGTTAATAGGGTGGTTCTGGAATCACTCTCTGGCCTTAGAGATTATTTATCTTCTCTGCCTTAGTTTCCATCTCTGTAACTGGAGCTTATAATTGTCCAAATGCCATGTGATAGTAGTGTAAGAGTTAAATGAGGTGATTTGAAAGGCCTGCTGCAGGGTACAGGTGTGGAGACTCACACAGGTGCCATATTTTGTAGCCCCAACCGACCCTGGGTTGGCAAGATGGAATCTAAGCTTCCACACTTCTTCCCCCACGGTGTCTCGGAACTGAACAGTTCGGGGCAGAAGCAAATCTGGCAGCAGCACTGAACTCCAAGAGCGCAGGAAGGGGCTCTGCTCAGCCTCAGGCCTGCCCAGTCCTTCTGCCATCACTAGGTGTAAACCGGCTCCTGGGCTCCAGCTTTATAAGTTCCCCCTGACTTACCATCCCTCAGGGGTCAGATGGGAGGGAGCAAGAAACACGGGCCAGCAAACCTACCCTCCTGGTGGGGTCCTCCACCAGGCAGGCTGAGCCCAGCTCTGGGGCGGCGACACCGCTGTCCCGGGTTGGCCCCGCCCCACCCCAGGTCAGCCAGGCAGGCTAAGCACCCCCGGCCCCGGCCTCCCGAAGCACTCCCGGTTGGAGCCAAGGATCCCCGCCCAAGTCCAGGCAGCACTGAGCTGGCCGGTGCGGACGTGGCCACAGCCAGGTGTGCACCCCGCCTTGAACAAACTCCGCAGGCAGAGCGGGCAGGAAGCCCCAGACACTGGCGTCTTTCATTCGGGGCGGCCAACTCACCGCCTTCCTCCTGGCAGCTCCCGTGGCCTCCTGGGCTCATTCCGCTCCACCCAATTTGGCGGAGCGCCCTCGGTGTACAGGGCACTTCTGCACTATTTTCCGGAATTCTCCCAGTATCCTGAGGAGGCAGGTATTATCACTGCCACCTTACAGAGGGGGATGCCAAAGTCAGACAGGTGAAGTAACCTGCCCGCCGTCACACAGCTGGTGAGAGCTGGGTAGACTCAGGGTCTCCAGGCTCCCAGGCCAGCCCCTAACCCAAGCGGTTGGCCCTTCCCCTCGCTGCTTCCCGCGGGACTGCTCGGATTGCCGAAGCCTCCCTTACCCCCACCCGCCGAGGTCCACGCAAAGCGCGGAGCCCCAGCAAGCGGTGCGGGAGGGGGCCCTGGGAGGCAGGAAGGCTGGGCGGGTGACCCAGGTCAGCTGTCGCCTCCTCGGTTTTCCCAGTCTGTATAATGGGCGGGAGGGGGCGCTGGGTCTCGGGCAGGGATTTGGGCCACCGCAAGGAGGGGGCCGCGCAAGGCGTCCCCCAGGCTGGGAATGAATGACCCCCAGGTCGCCTCAGCTGTGGCAGCTGTGGCGTGCCTGCCCTGGCAGTACTCTGCCCAGAATGCAGCCCGGCCCCCTAAAACTCCCCCTTGTTCCCGGCAGGCCACCTGGCCCCTCACGAGCCACCCCTCAGGCCCCACATAACCTTCCCGAACCTGCTCCGAACCGCTCCTTCCACACGCGGCGACACCTCCTCCCGTGCTGCCTCTGTCCCTTTAAAAGCTTTCGGGTAAGGCCCACCTGGCTCCGCCCCCTCACGCCCTCAGGGAACGTGTCGCTCCGGGAGGAGGCACTACAGGAGCGCAGGGAGGACAAAAGAGATGGGCATAAAAGGCGCGTGCGCGGTGCGCTCTTACAGCGGCCAGCCGTGGGCAGCGAGTCTAGTACCAAGGTGGTTAAGTGGAAGGGCGTCCCCAGACCCGGAGCCTGGAGCCCAGCCACAAAGGTGCCCTGTCAGGAGGGTAGGTGGATAATAGAATCCAGCCCAGCAGCTGCTGGCTAGCTGCCTGCTGGGCCGCCCGGCACCAAGGAATTGACAAGAGTCACACACAGTAACTATTCACTCAACTATTGAATGCAGGTTAACATTCAAATTAGAACGTCTACATTCTACTCACACTCTAACAATCTAAAAGCATATAACGCACAGGACACACACACTCAGCAATCAGTAGGGGATAACGAACCCTAGTCCTAGAGAGAGTGTCAGTCTGCAGGTCCAGGAGACAAGCATGGTGGGAGGGCAGCATCTTGCAAGGAAGGATCTCCGGAGCCAGGTGGGCAGCAGGGCAGGTGAATTCCTCAGTCCAGTAGGGCGGAGCCTCTGGGAGCCGAAGCCAAGGGAGATCAGCGAGGCGTGTAGCACTCTCTGGTGTGTGGACTCGGCTGTCTCAGCAGTGGTCTGAAGCCTGCCTCAGTTACATCTTTTAAGTGGTGTACTCCACCCTTGTGGGTCTTTTTGATAAATGTCTTGGCACCCCACATGGCAGGTGTGGAATTTGCCCAGGAGCCTATCTATGGGTGGTCCCACTCTGCAGACATGGCCATTCTGATGACATCTGAAGCTATCTTCACTATGTCTCCTTGCCAGATGTGCCTGCTCTTAGTGTTCTTCTTGAATCAGTGTTGTAGCTGACAGCCATTTTGGTTGACAGGAGTGACTACTTCATGTACTTAATGCTATCTTGATAGAACCTGCACAATTTTATTGGTCCTGCTCTCCACAGCTCCCTTAGCGGGTGCTCTGGACCCCACGCTAGCTTGAGTGCTTGTCCAGATCCCGGGAAGCTGGTAGAGAGCAGTGTGCTGGGAAGTGGGGCTCCCAGCTCACCCACAGGTTTTCCAATTTATTTGTATCTGCTAAGCCCTTTCTTCAGGATGAGCCTTGCAATGAATACACAACTGCATGGTACAAAGGCAATAAGGGGTGGTGCTGAGCGAAGGGAATGGTGCACGTGATGTGGAAGCAGCAGGTAGTTCGAAAACCTGGAGGAAACTGCAGCAGGAATTACGTGCCAATTGTGTGGCTCAGCCTTTGCACAAACTGTGGCCTCCCACTACTGGGAAGGTCTGCCTGTACCCTGACTACCATAGTTGGTTAGAAAATGGTCACGTTTAAGATTAAGGCATGGCACACTGTGTGATGAAACCGGAGCAAGAAATAAATGCACACGTGTTTCCCAAAATCTGAAATATGCAAAGATGACCTGAGAACAAACAGTAAGATTCTCCCACCTGCTCTCACCCAGACCCGGAGGAGCAAATGGCCACCACTGCCTGCGAGATAGCCTGAGCAACAGCCCTTGTCAGAGCCAAGGGCCTCCGAAGCAGTCTTTCCAGGGCATCCTGGCCAGTCCTGAGTAAGCCCAAAGCCACCAATTTCAAGTCACTGTCCATTTGGGGGTTGGGGTGAGTTGGGGGAACAGGGAAAGAAATCCAGGGATTAAGTCTGTGTTTCCCTCTCAGAGTACAAATGGAGATGTTTTATTTCCCCCATCCCGCTTCATATATACACACATCTGCGGAACACTGGAATGGTTCTGCATCATTAAACCTTTAATTTTACAGCTGTCTTAAAAAAAATCATGTTCAGTGATTTTCAGATGCTAGAGTTGGCAGGTGGCCAGTGCAGAACTCAGTCCTCACCCCGTCAGCAAATACCCCTCTGTCAGCTTGGAGATGCCCCCTCGCCCTTTTGCCCCATGAAGCTAGAGAGCAATGGCCCCAAGTTCATGGCAGAGGTGAGCTGTGTAGTAGCCTATCAGATTTCACCCAGAGAGAAGATCTGAGGATCAGCCCAAGCCAAGGAACTGGGTTCCCAAGTGCTCTCAGGGATTCAACTCCTCAGCTGCTGGGTCCATGGTGAAGGGAGACCCCCAGTCCTTAAAGCCTCAGTCCTGCTCAGGTCCGGCAGGGAGGATCTGAAGTGAAGCAGCTGTTGTCCCTCGCCTCCTTTCTCTTGGAGAGATCTGCCTGTTTCTATTCATTTCATTCCCATTTCTACGTACCAGTGAATCAGCCAGTCGGGCCCTTATTCCCACACAGTCCCCAAAGCTTCACGTGGGCAAGAGGCTCACAGTTTACAGGTAGCCTGAGCTACTTTGGAACCGGTTTTTCTGTTAAGGGCTTGACAGATAAAAGTCCCAGCTTCCAGGAGCTTTTGGAGGTTCACACCCTTCGGAAAACAAGGAGGATAAGTTAGTCAAGACATGCCCTCAACATGTGGGAAACATCAGGCTGGACAGACAAGCGCAGGAAAGCGAAGACAACAGAATGCCTTGTTCCGTGACAACAGAACGCCAACTAGCTGTCTTTGAGGCCATGTCCTTCTGGTATCTGGGTCCCCCTCTGTGTTCCCTGGTATGGGGTGCCTCAACCTGTGTAATGGTTAGTAGTGCCACCACCAGAACTGGGATCTCATCGGTACTGTTCAGTAGCCCAGCTCCAGGGCCTAGCACAGGGCCCACAGGAGGCAAAAATGGCACGCTGGAGTAATGAATGTGAGGCAGCGTGCGCAACCATCAACTGAAAACCGCTGTTCCTAAAGCAGCTCCCGTCTACTGATGGGGAGTCTGTGCTCAGCCCTGGACTAAGCATTCCTAGATAATCCCCTTAACAGCCCTACAAGATAGGTGCTATGATTATTTCCGTTTCTTAGGCCTCGAGAGGGAAAGTAATTTGTCAGGTCATACAGCTGTGAGTGGCAGGACTAGGTTTTAAACCCAGTTCCTTCTGAGCCCAAAGCACATATGCTATGCTTCCAATCCACACAGAGTGCCCTCACTGACTGACAAAGCCCTGGAGGTACAGGGGACAGGGGCTGACTTATTCTACTGCCCACATTTGACAGAGAACAAAACTAAGGTCTAGAGAGAATGACTCATGTCAGGTCCCGCACCTGATCCCTTTTGGGGCGCTTTCTTTACACCCTGGTGCCTCTTGCAACTAAAGCGGCAAACTCACACCGAGGGCCTGGCCTGCTCCAGGCCTTGTTCACCCTGCTTTCTCAAAGACATACACTAATCCCCTGGCACCCTGCCCGCCAAGTAACTGTAACCCTAAACAAGCCCATCAGCTTCTCTCCTCCGGCTTCAGGCAGAGCTCTGGTTAGCGCAGGGCTATCGCCATGGGGACAGACAGGCTTACCGTGTGAATGCCCAAGCCTCCCAGCATGTAGACCAGGTCCTCGGTGGCCAAGTTTCCCGATGCCCCCTGTGCATAGGGACAGCCTCCAAGTCCTGCCACAGAAGAGTCCACGACACTCACTCCCATCTGGGAATATGAAGATGGCAAAACATGGCTGTTACTGGGGGGACCAGAGCCTACAAAAGCTGGTCCTTAGAAACCTCCCAGTTGTCTGATGCCTGATTCCACTGATTCTATTCAAGTGAAAATCCCCCTGAAAGTGTTTCTCTTTTTGGCTCCTGCAGCAGCATGAGTCTTCTTGCATGCCACTGTTTCCTCTGCCAGGAATATCCTCCCTCAGGTTCTTTCATGGTTTCAAGGTTCCTTCTCACCCTTAAGGTCTCAGCCTAAAAGCCACCTCCTCATTGAGGCCCTTCCTGATTACTGACCTAAAGTAAACCCCCTTCCACTGTTGAGATTTCAGATGTGTGAGGTTTATCGTGCACACCCTCCCCTATAAGGCTGCTCACTAACCCCAGGGGACCTAGCTATTTCCCTAGGCCAGTCACTATCCCCTCTCTCAGAGGACTGCTGGACTTCCTCCTCTCTCCTTAGACCTCTAACAGACTTTACCTCTGACAAGCACAACTCTCAGAAGAGACCCAGAAAGTAACAGAATCACCTGAGACAAAAGCCTCCAGGAGGGAACTTGAGAATGAAAAAAGTGGCCCAAGTATGCTCTATAACCTGAAGACAACAGGCTGGAATTAGGCTAACGCTACTGCCAAGCAGCCCACGGAGAGACTCGGAGAACGTTCCTTCTAACAGGCAGCCAGCCCAGAAGCAGCAAACCTCAAGGACGCCCCAATCTCAGTCCAGTCTCTGCGAAGCAGATTAAAGGCTCCCCCTGCCATGAGCGCCGCCGACCACCCTGGTGCCGGCCCCAGCCCCTGGCCTGCTGCTCCCGGACCCTGCTGGGGTACTCGCTGCCCAGCGCACCATCCTAGGGCAGGGTCCGTGGGTCCTCCCAGAGCCCCACCCTCGGTCTTACAACGCTGTGCTGCCACGCCACCTTTCTGCTTCCCTGTTTGACTGCTGAACTTCCCCATGTGCTTTCAGCCCCATTCAGGCCTTTTCTGTCAAATCCTCTGATCTCCGACCTGGGATGGGGACCTTCTTCAGCCCCATGCTTCCTCCCTTCATGGCATCTGTCACACCACGTTAGGACAATCACCTAACTCCTTCACTGCTGCACCTAACATAAGATGTAAGATCTTTTGGGGCAGGTCACACGTCTGTCTCAGTCATGGTTAACTCAGGGCCTGGCACACAGGTCTCAGTATTCAGCACAGAGAAGGCATGCTAGAAGCACGGGTGAAACACAGCTGTCCCACTGCCGTGCCCTTTGGGAGAATGGACACATGCCCAGATTACCTGCAGGGCCGTCAAGGTGTTGGCTAGGGCCTGGCCGTATGTGTCATGACAATGGACAGCCAGGGCAGTCACCGGCACCTCGTGCATAACAGCAGACAGCATCTCCTTCATGGCCCCAGGGGTGCCCACACCGATGGTGTCCCCCAGGGAGATCTCATAGCAGCCCATGGCATAAAGCTTCTTGCTGACCTGGGAAAACAAGCAGGTACTTGGAGGACACCAGAGTCCCTAAGCCAAGGGTCCAAGAGCTCAGAAGCAAAGGTCCTTAGCCTATGCAGAACACCTCCATCAACTGACTGGATCATTAGCTCCTTACTTTTTTTTTTTTTTTTTTTTTTAACAGATTTTATTTATTTTTAGAGAGAAGGGAAGGGAGGGAAAGAGAAAGGGAGAGAAACATCGTGTGGTTGCCTCTCACATGCTCCCCACTGCAGATCTGGACTGTAACCCATGCATGTGTTCTGATTGGGAATCGAACCAGTGATCACTTTGGTTCGCAGGCCAGCGTTCAGCCCACTAAGCCACACCGGCCAGGGCTCCTTACAACTTTTGAGTGGCATGACAGTCCTCATTGCTCTCATCAGGAGACCAGGACATCAGGGAACCGCCACAGGGCAAGCCCTGGGGCACCAACCCTGTGTCTCAAACTCCAGTCCTTCACCTATCACCTTCCACACAGTATGTCAGAACAGGTACTAGAGTCAGCAAAACTGACCCCTTTCTGGCAGCTTTACCCTGAGCAAGATCTGTGAAATCCTGGGTCTGCGGTGCTGGCTATCTTTTTAATAGAAGTACATAACTATTTACATTTTTAGACATCCATGGCAGGCCCCTAAAGCCACTGCAAGATCAGAGCAGTGCAGGCCCGACCGAGGGACGTGCTTCCCTACAGCCAGGTGCTGAGCAGGTGGAGGAAGGGACGCAGCAGGGCCAGGACGCAGCATGCTGCTCGCCAATGATCTGCCAATAATGGAAGTGCTGAGAGGGGTGACAGGACCCGGCAGCCTGTCGGGGCAGAGGGAGCAGCTTTGGAGTGACACGATGCTGGACTAAAATCCCAATTCTGCTGCTCACTAGCTGTGGGCCCTTGGCAAGGGACTTCACTCTCCTGAGCTGCAATTTCTGCTTCTGGAAACGGTGACAAGCCTCTGAAGGGCTATGGCGGCAACAGGAGGACGAGACCTGGAGCATGCCATCCCTCTCAATCAGCAAGTGCCACTGTCACCATTCCTCGTTTTTGGAGGCAACACAGTGTTGAGGGAAGAGCATGTGGGCTTTGGAGATAAACACATGGAAGGTGAGACCTAGTTGCACCACCTGACAACCTGCGTCACAAGTTTGTCTCAGTTTCTTCAACTGGAAAATGGGGTAGCAACAACAATGAATTTGCAGGGTGGTTTTGTGGACTAAATGCCATGAGCTCTTGTGTTGCTGAAACTTAATCCCTGCTCTGTGTCCTTCTCAGGCCTGACTTGGTTGCTGCTCAGAGGGTGTCATGTGGGTGGCCCCTGTGACCCCAAGGACCGGCAGGAACCTCTGGATGAGGAGCCTCTCTGAAAACAATGATCACCTGTCCACTGACCAGAAAACCCAAGTTTTCTGGAAACCCAAGTGGAGGCCTTCATTCTGGGATGGACAGCAGGGGCGAGAACGAGGGAAATCACTGACCCACCAGGAAAGGGTGGTGAGAGGAACCTCTGCGAGCAGGGGCAGGCAAGGTAGCAGACCCTCACAAACCCTCACCCTGACACTCACACACACCTCAGCGACTTTGATGGGGGAGATCTTCCCTTCATAGGGGCATCCAAGCACACAGGAGACGTACCTGTGGGAAGACAGGGGGAGGAATGGTGTCAATGGCCCTGAGTTCTTCGACCAGCATGGCTGAGGCAGGTGGCTCTTGGACACATTCCTGATTAGCCCACAATCAAAACCTGAGCTAGACCCTGGCTGGTGGCCCAGTGGATAAGGCACTGGCCTTTGAACCCAAAGGTCACTGGTTCGATTCCTAGCCAAGGCACCTAACCAGGTTGCAAGCCAGGTCTCCAGCTGGCTCCAGGTCCAGGTCCTAGCTGGAGCCAGGTGAAAGGCAACCATATATTGATGTCTCTCTCCCTCTCTGAGCCTTTCTCCCTTCCCCTCTCTCTAAAAGTAATAAATAAAAACAAAAAAACACCTGAGCTAGGCAGGAGGCCTTTGGGGTGAAAGGCTAATTCAATGACATGGAGCCAGAACAGAGGTAGTGCTGTGTAGTGCCATGAGGGGGCAGTGGAGAGCCATGGCAGGGAAGGGATGGGACTAACGGGCCCAGCAGAGGTTGCATAGGTTTCTGGAGAGGCAGTCAGAGACCCACTAGGGAGAAGGAACTAGAGAGGGTAATAGGAGCAGGCACCTGAGCCTTCCAGAGGTGGGGTAAAGCAGAACGTGAGCTAGGGTAGCTGGGGCCCATACTTACAGGAGGGGACCAGGCCAAGGGCAGGAATAAGAGCTGAGCTGGCCTGCTCTAGTGAGCTGTCAAGATGCTTTACGTTCTCATTTATTCAACTGATATTCACTGAGTTGCCCACTATGGGCCAGGCACTAGGGTAGCTCCGTGAGCAAGACTGACACGTTCCCCACACTCACGGTGCTTATTTCCAATTAAAGAGAGCTGATCAATGGGCAATCAAATAAGTCAGTAAGATAATCTCAGAAAGCAATGTGCTATGAAGAAAAGGGCAGGGAATATGACAGGAACAACTACAGGACAACAGTAGCTGTGGTGGCCGCAGGAAGAGCATTCAGGCTGAGAAGAGCCAGTGCAGAGGCCCTGAGTTGGAAGAAGAAAGATGACCTGAGACAGGAGAGGTGTGCGCAGGCCGGATCACCAGGCCCTGAGAGCTATGGTAAGGAGTTTAGATCATGGCTGTAGGTGGCTTCTATTCCCACCCACACCACCAAAGTTGAGGCTCCAGTAAAACCTTTGAGTCTAGCAAACTATTCTGGGTACTAGGAGGCGTAACAAATGCTTGCTGGTTAATTAACTTCAGCCTCAAAGGTCTCAGTATATTTTCCATTTTAATTCTCCCTCTTATTTTCCAATTGTTGCTGAGCAAGGAAAAGTTAGAAGACCAGGCAGACTCGACAAGCCCCTGCTTCCCCATCTGTCTGTCTGTCCATCTGCCCGTCTGTCCATCCACCCATCAGATCATGAGCACCTACTGTGTGCTGGGCCTTGAGTTGGCAGAGGGGTATACCAGGAACTAAGAGAGATGGGGGCGGGAGGCAGGGGACGACTTAACAAGCAGCCAAGTGCTGTGAGAGGATGTCTAACGGGGTGTGGGAGCCCAGAGAAGGGGCGCTAACTCCAGCTGAGGGACAGAGAAAGCGTCTTTGAGAAACTGGCGCCCATGAGGGGGCCTGAGGATGAACAGGAGTTAGTCCTGGTAAGTAGGGTGTAGAAGAGAGAGTTCTGAGTCTACAGAAAGTGTATGCAGAGGCCCAGAGGCAAAAGAGAGTGGGACCATGGGACAAACAGAAAGCAGTCCCAGTCTGGCTGGAAGGGAGCAGTGGCCAATGTGGCTGTACAGAGAGCAGGGCCTGAATCACACAAGGTCTTGTAAACCACACTGAAGTCTGAGGTGGGGGAGGCACTGTACAGTTTTTAGCCAGGAAGTGAAGTGGTCAGCTACGCACTTCTCAGAGCACTCTGGCTGTCATCTGGACAGCTGTGCAAACTCACAGCACTCTTCATCCTCCTGAGTCTCGCTCCTGTCATCTTTATGTGGGGCTGGTCCCCTCCTTGCTGGCCGGCTGGGAAGTTACATACAATGATTCCTGACACTACTGCTAGAGGCCTAGGGCATTCTTCCGGGATGCAGGAGAGCTGGTGGTACAGCCAGGAGTAAAGTGACTGCCACAGACCCTCTCCAGTGTCCTGTTCTGCTAGGTTTCCTCTGGTGAACTGACCCAAAAATCAGGTTTGGAGAAAGCACTTGCAAAGATTTCTTCTGACCACATTTACCTGGGAAAAAATGTCAAGGTCTGAAGCTTAGGCTGCCTGTCCCCACATAAGGAGTTGGTGGGGAGGGTCACTGGGTCAGAGTTGGGTATTGGTCCAGAATGGTGCCGAGGAAGAGCCAGGCAGCACCGATGTGGTCTGACTTACCCCCGCACACGGATGCTGGCTGCCTGCGCTGCCTTCATTATTTGGTCAAACCGCTGCAAACTTTCATCTATGGAGCAGTTGATGTTCTTCTTGGTGAACAGCTCAGAGGCAGCTCCAAAGATGCTCACCTCCTTGGCTCCAGCAGCAACCTGCCAACAGCCGGAGGAGTCCCTGTTAGTGGTTGGCTCCTCAAGGAACACCAGATGGCACGCACCATCTCACAGTGACATTTATGACATGGGAATGTTATGGGTTAAACTGTGTCCCCTCAAAAAAGATATGTGAAGTCCTAACCCCCAGTATCTCAAACTGTGTTCTTATTTGGAAATAGGGTCACTGTAGATATAATTTACTTTGATGAGGTCATATTGGTTTCTCTATATATGACTGGTTTCCTTCCAAGATGCACCATGTGAAGAGAGAGACATGGAGCGGAAGGCCAGTGAAGATGGAGGCAGAGATTAGGCTGATACACCATAAGCCAAGGAATGTCAATGCCTGGTGGCTGTCACCAGGAACCAGGACAGAAGCATGGAACAGCTTCAGCCCCAGAACCCCCAGGAGCAACTAGCCCCATGGACACCTTGATTTCAGACTTCTGGCTTCCAGACCAGGAAAGGATACATTTCTGTTGTTTCTAGGATTTTGTTAGGACAACTCTGGAAAATTAATACAATGAATTATACCTCAACAAGAACGAACCCTGGCCTTCTCTCAGGGACCAGTACTGCCACAGCCACCACCGTGGAAGTCCGGCACTCTTAAAAGAAGCTTTTGGCCAAAATTTAGAATCAGTATCCCTAGTGATCTCATTTACATTTATAAGAAAATTGGCAGATACTAACAACTACTGTTGAAGTTCTTGAGGACAGCTTGCTTAGCTTTCTTTATAGACGATATGGGTAAGAACAATGGAAGCTACCATTTATTAAGCACTTATCTTTTAAACAATTTACATGCATTTTAGCTTCTGAAATCCTCACAATGTTACCTATCACTAGGCCTACTTCATAAGCAGAACCTAAGGCCTGTCAAGATCAGAGAGTGGGGGGTGGCAGGGCCAGGACTGTGCCAGTCTCTCTGACGGTACCCATCGCCACTGGAGGCAGTTCTTCAGACAGACGTCCTGGGACCAGGACAAGGCAGGAACCAGTGTCACCAATCTCACTGCAGGGGCTCCCACCAACAAGCTTACCGCTGTCTGGTAGCCTTTGAAATTTGGGGTCAGGACTGGGTAGCTGATGCCAGGAAACTTCTGGATGCCCTTCAAGACCTCAGTGTGGTCAGCCATCTGGGAATCAAAGGAGACATGGCAGAGTCATCAGCAAGGACAGGAGGAGAGCTCAGGCATAGAAAACCTTTTTATCATACCTCTGTTCTCCAGAACCCTTGGAGAATGAGTCCTTCTGCAGAGCTGTCTCCTGATACTTTTACTATTTGTTTGACTGCTGATGGGCTGGAAGGCCGCTGGGTGCGGGTGACAGCCCCAACTTCTCTATATGACTAATACTGTCAACTTTCCATAGCAGTAACAGCAGTGACAATACTACCAGCCATTTCCTGAGAACACATTCCAAGCCAGGCACTGGGCTCGGCTCTGTGTTCTCTTAACACTTGGTTGGATCAGGATCCTTCTTCCCCACTTTACTATTTGGTAAGCAGCTGGGATTAGTCTTTCCCTTTTACAAACCCAGAAACCATGGGCCAGACCTAGAGATTCTAGAGTTTCAACGCCAGAAGAGGTCACCTTCAACCTGGAGAAGGGATGACCTTAGGCAAGGTTACCAAGCAATTCGGAGGCAGAGCCCAGGCTGAATCCAAGCCTCCCGCCTCCCCAGTCACGTTTTTGTTTTGCTGCACCAGGCTGCTATGAACCACCTGAGACCTCTGAAAGTCAGAGACTCAGACACCTATGCTCCCGACTTCTACCTACTTCCAGGGCAAATGCAAACCTTTCCATCTCTCTCATCTGCAAAACACCTACAATGGATGGCTGGGGCTCACCTGGGGAATCCACTTGGGAGACACAAAGCTGGTGGCTTCTATAACGGGGAGTCCTGCCTCAGAAAGCATGTCTATCATCCTGATTTTCACTGGAGTAGGCACAATATTCTGTAATGGCGAGACAAACACCAGAAGAGACAGGTCAGCAAAGCTGGGAAGCAATGCCTGTTGGTTCAAAGCTTTGGCTACAGCAAACGCTTCACTATCTCAACTTCCAAACTAACATGAGTTCACCTGTAATCCTCACCAATAGATAGGGTACAAGGTGTCTTCGAGTTCTACAGGTAGCATTGTGCAGTGGAGGCAGCTTATTATCTGAAAAGGAGTTATTTACATGGAAACAATATTTTTCTGCCATATAGGCTTTTTCTTAACTAAATGTTTGTTAATTTATGACCCAGTCATAAGTAAATTGAGAGCAATGTATCATGGCCTGAAAGGGCAGAGATGACTTAACCCTCTGGGTCTCATGAAATGGGATCCCTGAAGTGTTACACTCTCCTTTTCTACCTCCCAAGTGGAACAGGATCTCATCCTCACATGTTCAGCCTAGTGTTTCTCTCCCTCCCCGACCATGTCTAGTTGCTAAGTAGACTCTATGGGTTTCTCTACAAATCTAGTATCATTAGCCTATGTATATTATGGCATGGTCTCAATCCACCAGTTCATCTGATAGGAATCCTCCTACAACAGTTTCCAATGTCAACCTACTGCTCAAAAGCCCTCCATGGCTCCCTAGTACCTACAGGAATAGGTTAAAAAAAACTCCTAAGAACTCCTGAGCTCTTCCATACTATCCTCCACAATGCCTCTTGCACTGCTTTAATGTAATCTACTCTGCAGATCATTTTTATTTTATTTAAAGATTTTATTTATTTAGAGAGAGGGGAAGGGAGACAGGCAAAGAGAGAGAGAAGTATCAATGTATGGTTGCCTTTCACCTGCCTCCAGCTACAGAGCTGGCTGGAGACCTGGCTTGCAACCTGATTATGTGCCCTGACTGGGAATCGAACCAGCGACCTTTGGGTTCATAGGCCAGCGCCTTGCAGATCATTTTAAAGAGCCCTCCTTGCTCCAGGGACTGTAATAGGGGCACCACAGTGAGAACAGACATAATTCTGCCCTTGTGGAACTTGCAGTTTCTTGTTTCCAGCAAGTGCTCAATATTAAAAATAGGCTAGTCATACTTAAAAAAAAAAGTAGCCCTGGCCCGTGTGCTGGCCTGTGAACCAAGGGTCCCAGTTCAGTCCCAGGTCACAACACATGCCTGTGTTGTGGGCCAGAGGCAACCACATATTGATGTTTCTCGATTCCTCTTTCTCCTTCCCTTCTCTTCTCTCTAAAAAATGAATAACAATCTTCAAAAAAATAAAAAGATAAAAGCTTCCTTCATGAAAAGTAATTAATGCATGTTTATTTCTGAATCACATGCCAAAAACAAAAGCAAACAATCCTAACACCTCCCAGATATGTAACTTTCTAGGTCTGGGTAGTCCAACAGGTTATGCCCTTGTTGGTGTGGCTCAGTGGATTGAGAGCCGGCCTGTGACCTGAGGGGTCATAGGTTCTATACCCTGTCAGGGCACATGCCTGTGTTGCAGGTCAGGTTCCCTGTTGGGGGTGGGCAAGAGGAAATCAACTGGTGTTTCTTTCATACATTTGATGTTTCTCTCCCTCTTTCTCACCCTCTTCCCCTTTCTCTGAAAATAAAATATTTAAAAATTAAAAAGATACTAGCCGCACATGGTTAAACTTTAATCAAAATCACAAAAAAATAAAAATTTGTCAGCTACGCTAGTTATACTTCAAGTGCTCAAGAGCCACATGTGTCTGTCCAGTGGCTACCACATGGGACAGCTCAAGTCTAGAACATTTCTATCTTCATAGGAGGTTCTATTGGATGGCATTATTCCAATTTTTGGCTATGACCAACGGGTTGTAGGAACATCCCCAAAGTTAAATCTTTGCATGTGGCCTTCATGGCTTCCTTTAGATAAACCCCCTTACGTGGAATTGCTGAATTGAAAGCCATGCCCTCACCTTCACGCTGCACTCGCACTCTCACTGTCCACCCACGGCCTTGAGATGGATATGGGGATACAACACCCGACACCTGCTGCACTACGACCCTACACTGCTTCACTGTCACCGGTGCCCACCTGATCTCCCTGACCAATGCCCTAGGTTTGGCAGAGTGATCATGTCTTGCGTCACTGCTGTACCTACCACACGGAACTCTCAGTGCTCATAAAACCTTTTTTTGGTTGATTTCTAGCCTTACCTTTTCATTTTGTAGTCCGTCTCGGGGACCAACTTCCACAATTTTCACCTGCTTTGGGAAAGTACTCACAGATGAGGTGCTGACCTTTGATTGAAAAGAAAGAGAAAGCGAAGAGTAACAGGAACAGATGGTCACAATTCCCCAGGGGGTCTCTTTCTCTCTCTTTCACACAAACACACACCACACAAAAGGAGCAATGTGACCATAGAGGCAGAGACTGGAGTGACTCAGCCCCAGCCACTAAAAAACCGAAAATACCAACAGTGCCCAGAAGCTGAGAGGTAAGAACTGGATTCTCTTCCAAAACCTTGATTTCAGCCCAGCAAAAATGACTTTTGGACTTCCGACTCCCAGAAATGTGGGAAAGAAAATGAATGTTGCACCCTGGCTGGTGGCTCAGTGGCTAAGCACCAACCTATGAACCCAAAGGTCGCTGGTTCATTCCCAGCCAGGGCATATAACCAGGTTGCAAGCCAGGTTTCCAGCCAGATCTGTAGCTGGAGGCAGGTGAAAGGCAACCATACATTGATGTTTCTCTCCATCTCTGCCTGTCTCTCTTCTCCTCTCTCCAAAAATAATAAAATCTTAAAAAAAAAAAAAGAATGTTGTTTTAAGCCACCAAGTTTGTCACAACTTGCTATAGCAGCCATAGGAAACTAATGCAGTGACCGAGTTGGGAAGGGTTCCATGATGTACAAAGAAAATGCTCTTTTTTATGTTCCCCACAACCTCACCTTTATTTCTGGATGGGTTAACAGTAACACTCTTCACACAGGCACTTTCATCTGCTCCACCCCTCCCTGTCTTCTTGACAGTTTGGAAGGAATTAAAGCACTTTGCTTTTCCCTGTAACTAATGGGGCTGGCTGCGTTTTTCAAGTGGTGTTTTGCCATACTTTTGGGGGGTGAATTGTGGAACTCATTATTGTAATACCTGAACAAATTTAAACCCTAACTTACACTCCTCTTTTCTTTATTCTTTTCTCTCTGTGTGACTAACTGTAGATACTGCATAATGAAACCAAATCAACTCCATAAAGTGTGTGTGTAACAATTCCCCAATGGGGCAAATCTAAAGAAATGGATCCATCCTTACTGGGACCAGAAGCAATACTTCTTACCACTTAATTCACTTTTGGCCCTGACCAGGTAGCTCAGTTAATTAAGTGTCGTTTTGATCCGCTAACGTTGTAGGTTTGATCTATTCCTGGCACCCACAAAAACCGATCAGTCAACACGTAAGTAGAAAAACAAATCAATTCTTTCTTTCTAAAAATCAATTAAAAAAACAGTTCACATTTGGTCTGCTTCAGAGCTAAGAGAAGAAAGAGTATTTCACTTAGAAACAGGAACAAACAAGAGATCCGTGCTCCCAGGTCAAGCCCATTAAGCAAGGGGAGCGCAAGGGGAGCGCAAGGGGAGCGCAAGGGGAGCGCTTTGCTCTTCCCAGTAGGAAGGGCGGGCCTGCGATCCCCAGTCTGAGAGGTCTGAGGCTCAATCAGAGGAAGCAAGGTCCAGGGTCACCAGGAGGAGCACTGAACAGGGAATTACAACACCAGGGGCAGTTGCTCTCCCTCTCTGGGCCCCAGTTTTCCCTATCTCCATCGAGGGATCTGGGAGTCTAAGGCTTCAAGGACCACCTGACTCGGGACCGAATAGCTGCCTGGCTTCGCCTCTCTGACGAGCCGCACGAGCCAAGCCCACGACCCCGAGCGTCCCGGTGCCTGCCTGGCCGCCCCTCGCCGGCCGCGGCACTTACAGCCCTGACGGACGCCAAGCCCAACAGCTTCTGCTGCAGCGACCCCCTCGCTGTCGCCATCTTAGCTGGCCTCACGTGACCAGCCGCCTCTGGGGGCGGGTCTCTGGAGCGACGTGGTGACGCCCAACGCTGGCCCTGCCCCCAGCCGCTCCGCTTTCTTGCGGGTCGCCTGGGTCCTCCTTATTATTTAGTTGGGTGGCGGGGAGGTTGGGGGAGTTTGTGAGCACCCTTTCATTGCCAGGAAAAGTGAAACGTTTGGCCTATAAAGAAGATCAGATAATTGCCCAAAGTTTAGAATCAGGGAGGTGTGGGAAAATAAATATTAATAATGTCGCTGAAAGAATGGCCATCCTATAGAAAAGTCTAGAAAAGAGTTTATTCAAGCCAAGTTTTGAGGACATGCCAGGAAACAAAAAGCTCAATGGAAATGCTCTGGAGAATGGCAGTTCCACAGCTTTTTTTTAAAAAATTTTATTTGTTATTTTTAGAGAGAAGGGCAGGGAGGGAGAAAGAAAGGGAGATAAAAGTCAATGTACCTTTGCCTTTCACCAGCCTCCAGCTGGGGAGCTGGCTGGAGAGCTTACATCCAGGTAATGTGCCCTGACTGGGAATCGAACTGACAACTCTTGGGTTTGTAGGCCAGTGCTGAATCCACTGAGCCATGCCAACCAGCGCCACAGCTTACTTTATATGTTACAAGCAAAGGAGAAGTCGTAAGGAGGGTTATGTGAAATCTATTGGAAGTGGATTAAGGAGGCAGGAGGAAGAAACAGAAGGACACCTCTTGAACTGGATAAAAAGAGATACTTCTTTTACGTTGGTGGGTACAGGATAGTTAATAACATATACAGAGAATAACTATGGGGGTTCTGTGGTCTCCACTAGTGCCAGAAGTTGTGTCTTGGACGGGGGTCTAGAAAAGAAAATTATTCTGACCATTCAAAGGTAAGTTATCTTAGATACACAGAGACAATATACAAGCCCAACCTACAAACTGACCTTTGTCAAGGCAGCTACAGGCCTATGACACACTAGGAATTTTTACCTTCAGACCATCCTGAATGGTTATTTTTGGTCAGCATTTATAAGGCCTGCCATGTGCTCCCTTCCTTCCCAAGCTTGTCAGGTTTAGCATGTGGCCCCTTTTTGTTCACAACCACTACAAACAGTTGTGTAATTATTACCTTTCACAATAGTAAGATGAAGCATGACTATTTGCCACCAACTATTCAGAGTTCTTTGCAGGTATTAACTTACTCATCACCATCTTCAGGATTGAACTGCAGGCAGTTGACACCACAGAGAGAAGCAGTTCTTTGATTTCATACCTTGAAGAATGAGTAAGATCCATCCAGGTAAAGAGGATGTAAGAAAAGCTTTTTAGACAGAGCAGATTTTGTGCAAAGACCCTGAGGCAATGAAATTCGATGCTTAGAGCAGTGTTTTCCAAAATACATGTTGTAATCATAATATCAATTTAGTGGATCTAAACTTTAAGAAATACAATAGAAAAATCAGAATGCATTGTGTAAGTACTAAGTACTCTTTTGCAAAACTCAGGTTGCAATGTAAACTAGATGTCTTACTGTAGACAGTAATTAGAAATGTTTGAAGAACATTGTTTTGGAAATATGAAAAGAAGGCCAGAATGACTAGAGAGCAGGGAGGGAGTAAGGGGACTTCGTACTAAGATGGGCATGATTGGCAGGGACCATACCACAGGGCTTTGGAGATATTAATAAAAGTTATCTTAATAGTAATGCATCTGAAGGGTTTTAAGCAGGTGCCTTCTTTGATCATTGAGTTATTTAGAAATGTGTTTTAGAATGTCCAAACAAGCCCTGGCTGGTGGCACAGTGGATAAGGCACTGGCCTGCAAACCCAAAGGTTGCTGGTTGGATTCCCCAGCCAGGGCACATAACCAGGTTGCAAGCCAGGTCTCCAGCGAGCTCTGTAGCTGGAGGCAGGTGAAAGGCAACCATGCATTAATGTTTCTCTCCCTTCCCCTCTTTCTAAAAATAATAAATAAAATATTTGAAAATTGTTTAAATGTCCAAACATATAGGGTTTTTTCCTTCAAGTTTTTAATTATGTTGCAGACATACTATGTAGTCTATATGATATTGATCCTGTGGTATTTACATTTGTAAATGTTCCATATATGCTTGAGAAAGCTATTCCTTAAACATTGGGTAGAGATTTCTAAATATGTCTATTGAGCTTTTTAAAAAGACTTTATTTATTATTTTTAGAGAAAGGGAAAGGTAGAGAGGCAGAGAGGGAGAGAGACATCAATGTATGGTTGCCTTTCACCTGCCTTCAGCTACGGACCTGACTGGAGACCTGGCTTGCAACCTGATTATGTGCCCTGGCTGGGGAATCGAACCAGTGACCTTTGGGTTCACAGGCCTTACCCACTGTGCTACCAGCCAGGGTGATTAAATGTTTTTAAAGCTTTTCCATATAAAGTTCCCATTTGCTTTTTTTGCTTGATGAAAAAAGAAAAAGAATGGTATAAGAAGTGAGGAATAAAAAATCCAAAGACAGCACATTTGTTCTGCATTGAGACTTGACTGACCCTTTTCAAACACAGAAACATAGCTAGAAGAAGTCCAATAGAAAATGGGAAGAGAAAGCTATCACATGTTTGTTTGTTTGTTTTGTGGAAATGATTTGAAATTAAATTTTATTTATTTGACATTTTTAAAAGCAGAATCACATCCATTTTCTTCATAGTGTCACTGTACACAGACTGAATTTCAGCGACCTTAGTTGGCTTTGGAAACTTCTGAAAAGCTGACAATTAGCCTCAAAGGCCTGGTCCTTTCCCTCCAGGCTCTCCTGCTCTGTGAGGGAGTGCTAGTGACAACTGATACCAGATCAATAGCATGTGGCTGAGCCTGCCAAACCCGTAAAACCTCCTCCTGCAGGCTAAGAGGTGAGTTGGATAATTCTTTATCTGAAGTCATTAAGTAAGCTGGTTATCAAACAGAAAAGCTGGAGGAAAGGTTGCATTGTAGATAATTTCCAAAGTTAGGAAAGAATTAGCTGTTTAGTTCTTTCTGCTGCTGCTGAAAGAGTAGGCTGGCAAGGTATCTCAGATCTCTGATCCACTGAGACATCAGAGTGATGCATTCAGTTCCTTTGATTAAAATATGTTGGAAAGCCATCGCTGGGTAGAAAAGGAGTTTATTACAATGCTGGTACTGTAAGAAGAAAATCAAAACGGTGAATAGCAGATGCTGTCTCTTTCCTGTGGAACTCCCATGGTCACTCCACTCCTGTCATCTTTATGGTCCAAGCAAACTCAACTGGGAAAGCAGAGGGTGACAACCGGGGGAGATAAATGAGGAGATCTTCATGTGGATTTTTGGACCACTTCAGATCATTTTGGAACCCCAGCATAATTATCTGAAGAAAGCAAAAGGCAATGGAGAAAACATTAATTAATGCATCAATGAGTACAGAATACGGCTTGAATATGGTGGAAAACAACCAAGCTGGGCCAGGGCAGGGAAGACAGTCTAAAAGGGGAATAAACATGGAGGAAACCTGGAAAAGAAAAAGAAAAGTAGGCAAGACCTGCCAATTCCTTTTAAGTATGTGACATCCCTGAAAGGACTGACTGAGGCTCCTTACCTGTGTACTGGAGGTAGTTTCGGGGGATTTAAGGCTTAAGACTCCATTTTCTGGCCATTTCAGGAAAATGGCATAAACAGCATCTCCTTTTGAGGTATACCTGTGGGTGGGGAAAACATCATTATTGGAGATAACTGGTGCGGTATTGACACCTAAGGTTATTGCACGTCACCTTAAACACCCCCCTTTCTATTATCTACCAACTCCAAGGCCTTGTGTCTGTCACTGATACCAGGAAGCACTAAGAACACCAATTAAGGGCTGTGGGAAGAAGGCAGCCTCTTCCCATGATACCTTCTATTTTCCTTCTCTATTGGGTTATAAGTTTTCTTGACAACTTTTTAACTCTTGCACTAGTTATTTCTCACTGAAGCCATCTGCCTAATTATTTGAATATTTTTTCCATTCCAAATCCATGTGAAAACTTCAGAGGATATAATAAGGGCAAGATGTGCACATGAAGACAAAATGGTTACTCCGAGATTTCACCACACTTCGAGAAGAGGATGGAAGTCACTAAACAGAGGGCTGAATGTGTTTCCCCCGATCCAAGCACCTACGCTGTACGGTATGACATGGGCAGGTATCTTTTATTAAACACAGCATACATGCCTGACTGTCTGCTGGAACCTTTACATCTATTATCTCAACCCCCGTAAGAAGTTAAGTATCATCACCCTCTGTTGCAGTTGCAAAGACTGAGGTTCAAGATGAAATAACCAAGCCCTGGCTGGTAGCACAGTGGATAAGGTACCGGCCTGTGAACCCAAAGGTTGCAGGTTCGATTTCCCAGCCAGGGCACATAACAAGGTTGCAAAACAGGCCTCCAGTCAGGTCTGTGGCTAGAGGCAGGTGAAAAGCAACCATACATTGATGTCTCTCTCCCTCTGCCTCTCTTCCCTGCTTTCTAAAAATAATTTAAAAAAAAGAAAAGAGAAAAGAAAAAAGAATCAACCAATGAATGCATAAATGAGTGGATCAACAAACTGCTGTTTCTGCCTCTCTCTCAAATAAAAACATACAATTAAAAAAAAAAAAAAGATCAAATAACTAGATTCACAATTTCAAGTATGAATCATGACTTCTCCACTTATTAGCTTTGTGAACCTAGGAAGTTATATTATTGCTTTGGGTCCCTTCTCTCACTTGTAATATAGGGATAATTTGTCGGCTTGCTGAGAGGATTAAATGGGTGGAAAGAATTTAGAATGGAGCCTTGTATACTGTAGGTGCTACACAACTATTAGCTATTACTAATTTTAGGAAGACAGAGCAAAGTGTCAAGGAAATTGATGCTTTTGCACTAAGCCTATCATATCATCGCCCTCACTAGTCATAGATAACCTGGTGGCTTAGACCATAAACTGGGGTACAAATTAACAGCAAAAGAACAGCTTCCAGCCCTGGCTGGTGGCACAGTGGATAAGGCACTGGCCTGTGAACCCAAAGGTTGCTGGTTTGATTCCCAGCCAGGGCACATAACCAGGTTGCAAGCCAGGTCTCCAGCCAGGTCTGTGGCTGGAAGCAGGTGAAAGGCAACCATACACTGATGTGTCTCTCTCCCTCTCTGCCTCTCTCCCTTCCCCTCTCTCTCTGAAAATGAGAAATAAAAATCTTAAAAACAACAACAATCCCCCTTCCCTCCCCCAGCTTCCAGGATTCTTATGCGTGGCTTCTAACATCGTGGACCCAAGGAGATGCCAGTCCAGGACGGGCCACAATCCTGGCCCGGCACACAATCGGAGACAAGACTCACCATACAGATTCGTTCTTTTCCAGTTGTACCCTCCATGGCTGAGAGGCATAGATAGCCTCTCCGTTGATGCTCAGCCACTTCCCAACAGCAAGTAGTCTTTCTTGGAAGATGGGAACGATCAGTCCATCTTTCGTTGGCCCAATGTTGAGAAGATAGTTTCCTCCCATACTTACTGTCTGAACCAGTTCCTGGGGAGAGCAGAAACAATGAGGCCCTAGCTATGAACTCTAAGCCTGGCATAATGCCTAGAACACACAGATATGAAGAGAAGGAAAAGAGTTTAGGACACCTGCTCTCCCTTGCTTTGTGAATGTCCTTTACCCTTTTGAAAAACGCTATATATTTTTGTCATTATAAAAGCAAGACGGGATTATTATATAAGAAAACCAAAAAATCCTGCTACGAGATGGAGAAGTATATTAACTCAAATTTAAGGGAGTGACCCTAGGCAGGAGGAAAGGGTCATGTGTCAGAAGCATGAAGTACGAGCAGGATAGCTGAGAACATCGCACTTGGCCATGAAGGGATCACGTGGAGCCACAGAGAGAGACTATGGGGATCAGAGAGAAGAGATTCTGAGGGGGTGCTATGGAGACTTTAGGGAGATGGAAGAGATCTGAAGACTTTCAGGACACTGTATGGGATGGGCGATGTTTATGTTCATGCTGCCCTGTCGGGAAAACCTGCTGTAAAGAGGTACAGCAGCCCTCCTTATCCGCGGTTTCACTTTCCATGGTTTCAGTTACCCATGCTCAACTGTAGTCTAAAACCATTGAATGGAAAATTCCAGAAGTAAGCAATTCATACGTTTTAAGTACCTCACTTCATCTCAGCAAATTAGCACTGTATCATCTTGCATCATCACAAGAAGAAGGGTGAGTACAGTACAATCAGATATTTTGGGAGACCAAATTCACATAACTTTTATTACAGCATAGTTATAGTTGTTCTCTTTTATTATTATTTATTATTTTAATCTCTTACTGTGCCTAATTTATAAATTAAACTTTATCACATGGATGTAAAGTTTAAGGAAAAAATTATATATATATATACACACACACACACACACACACACACACATACATTATTATATATATATAGTGAGAGAGAAAGAGTTAAGTACTATTCTTGGTTTTAGGCACCCACTGTGGGTCTTGGATCATATCCCTAAGAATAAGGAGGGACCAATGTGAATTCTTCAAGGCTTCTAAATGGGATGTGTGTGTATATGTTTACTTGTGTATTGTGACCTCAAGTGGGTGCACTTCAGGGCAACCCAGAGAAATTAAGGCTATACATAGAAAATTCTAAATAAGGGAATTTGTTAACTGTACCCCAAAGACACTATACCATTAACTTTTTATGTTTCTTTTCGGTCTTGTTTCTATGTAGTTAATTTCATACAGTTGTGATAATGCATAACTTATTTTTTCACTCAACCCTCTACGCATTAACCCATATTACACTGATAAATATTTTAATGATTAAGGACAACCCCCAAATCTACTTAACTATCCCTTTATGGTTGCAAGGAATGGAAACAACCCATATGTTCAACTGAAAATAACCCTTGGAAGAGCATATCTGTACACAAAACTTTCCTCTGTGGCTACAATGATTCCCTCAGGGCAGGTTTCTCTGAATGTGTTCACTAACCCTAAAGGGTTCTACCGACCTATGCCTTCATCCAGAGTGTTCCCACATGCTCTGTTAGAAGGCTAGTTGGAGGTGGTAGATAACGAATAATTAGCTCATAGGGGTCTTACCGAAATGATTTCAGATTCACTTAAAATGTCAGACATTGACATGGTGCGTCGGTAGCCCCAAGACCCTTTGTCTATGGAGGTGCACATCTCCCACTTGTGAGCTGGCAAACTTGATGGCTGGAATTTGTCTTGACAGTTGTAGTATCCTCCGTGGTAACAGGAGCAGTTATAACCCCATCGGTCGTTCACTACTACCTGATCCTAAAGGAGGAAAGAGTACCAGGTCATCAAGGGTAATTGTCCTCACATAATGCAGTGTGATAAATTAACAGTCTGTTTGGAAGCAAGGAACAGACATAGTCTAGAGCAGCAATTTTCAATGTTTTCCATCTCATGGCACACATAAACTAATTACTAAAATTCTGTGGCACACTAAAATATTTGTTGCCAATATGACAAAAATAGGTATAATTCTGATTCATCCATACTGTACAGCTATTATGTTGGCTGTGGTCATTTTTTTCTTTCTTAAGATTTTATTTATTATTTTCAGAGAGAAGGGAAGGGAGAGAGGCAGAGAGGGAGAGAGACATCAATGTACATATGGCTGGCTGCCTTTCACCTGCCTCCAGCTACAGACCTGGCTGGAGACTTGGCTTGCAACCTGGTTATGTGCCCTGGCTGGGAATCGAACCAGTGACCTTTGGGTTCACAGGCCAGCACTTTATCCACTGTGCCACCCGCCAGGGCTTTGTAGTCATTTTTTTACTTGAGAATCTAACAGAAAAGAGGTCAGT
>PVIW01007001.1:0-78570 GCA_004026585.1 Noctilio leporinus | reverse complement strand
ATTTTTAGAAAGAGGGGAAGGGAGAGAGGCAGAGAGGGAGAGAGACATCAATGTATGGTTGCGTTTCACCTGCCTCCAGCCACAGACCTGACTGGAGACCTGGCTTACAACCTGGTTATGTGCCCTGGCTGGGGAATCGAACCTGCGACCTTTGGGTTTGCAGGCCGGCGCCTTAACCACTGTGCTACCAGCCAGGGCTTAAAAATCATAAAAATCTTTAAAAAATAAAAAAAGAAGAAGGAAAAGAAGAAAAAAATGTACAATAAAATTAAAGGGAAAAAAAAAGAAAAGAATGTTCCTCAGCTTCACTTTTCTCAGTAAGGTTTTTGTTTTCCATACTTACTTGCCTTTTGTTAGTGTTATTACCATCTGTTTAAAAAAAAAAAAAAACCCAAACAAACAAAAAACTTTCTATCTCACCATATCTATTCTTCCTTCACCTATTTTCATTTTCTGTCTTTCATTTTCTTAAGGATTGTGTGATCGGCCCTTCTCTGTTTACTTTATGTTTATGAGTACAATGCATGCAATTTGTGCAATTTGGCATGAATTTTTACTCCTAGCCTTTTTTCCTGTTCTTGGCACCTGGTCTAGACCTACGCAAAACCATAGGCATGAGAAGGCTTTTTATTTTCCACACCCTTGTGCCTGTTCTATCCCTGTTATGGGCCCTTTGCCCATTTTTTCAGTGTCTTTACTTCTTATACCTTTTTTTTTTTTTTCAGCCTAGAAGTAATATAAAGCTTTACAGTTTTAGAGACTCTTGTAGTCACTAACAGCATTGTATAACTATTACAGTTTCCTCTTAGGATGCTTGCATTCTAAAAGAGAACCTAGGAGCATCTGGCATTGTGGGTGGTGGTTTTGGCAAGGGACATTCCTTTACTTTCTCATTTGTCAATCAATCAAACTACCACCTGATAGAAGATCAAGTGATTTATATCACTAGAAAGTTAGGCAGTCTTCTTTCTGGCACAATTTTTGTAGGGATGGATGGGAAACTGTAATCCTAATATCTGGAGTACCACAAGGCTTACAGAAATTAGAAATGTAATTAACAAAACAGATCTTTTTGGTTTCTCCAGGTTACCTTTCAGTGTAGCATGTTACTTCTCCTTCAGCTTATATTCTCTTTTCTTTCTTATTATTTTAAGATGTATTTTATTGATTATGCTATTACACCTGTCCCAATTTTCCCCCTTTGTCCCCCTCCACCCAGTACCCCTCTTCCCTTCAGCAATCCCACCCCTCTTAGTTCATGTCCATGGGTCACGCATGTAACTTCTTTGGCTTCTCCCTGTCCTGTACTATTCTTATCCCCTGGTCTATTTTTTAACCTATCAATTGTGCTTCTTAATCTGTGCACCATTTCTCCCTTTCTCCCGCTTCCTGCTCCTAGCTGATAACCCTCCAAATGACCTCCATCTCTATGATTCTGTACCTATCCTGGTTGTTTGCTTAATTTGTTTTTATGTTTTAGATTCAGTTGTTGATAGTTGTGAGTTTGTTGTCATTTTAATGTTCATAGTTTGGATCTTCTTCTTTTTCTTGAATATATTATATACCTTTAACATTTCATATAATAATGGCTTATTAATGATGAACTCGTTAGCTTTACCTTGTCTGGAAGCACTTTATCTGCCCTTCCATTCTAAATTATAGCTTTGCTGGATAGAGTGATCTTGGTTGTAGGTCCTTGCTTTCATCATTTTGAATACTTCTTACCTGTAAAGTTTCTTTTGAGAAGTCAGCCTCTTTGTAGGTAACTCTCTTCTCTTGCTACTTTTAAGATTCTCTCTTTATCTTTACCCTTTGGCATTTTAATTATAATGTACCTTGGTGTGGTCCTCTTTGGGTCTCTGTTGTTTGGGACTCTGTGATTTCTGAATTTGTATATCTTATTTCCTTTGCCAAATTAACGAAGTTTTCCTTCATTATTTTTTCACAGAAGTTTTCAATTTCTTGCTTTTCCTCTTCTCCTTCTGGCTGATTTGTATGTTGGTACATTTAAAGTTGTCCCAGAGATTCCTAAGCCTCCCCTTTTTATTAAAATACTTGTTCTTCATTTTGTACTGGTTGACTCTGTTTATTCCTTATGTTCTACATTGTTTATTTGAACCCCAGCTTCCTTCCCTTCCCCATTGGTTTTGTGTGGATTTTTCTTCATTTCACTAACTGTAGCCTTCACTTCTTCCCTTACGAATTTGCTGAACACAAGCATGTCTGTCAAGTCTGTAAGCATTGTTATCATTAGTCTTTTGAACCCTATGTCTATTAGGTTCTGTCTCCTCATTACTTAGTTCTCCTACTGGAACCTTGATCTCCTCCCTCCTTAGGCCATACGTCTCTGTCTCCTCAACTTGACAGGCTCCTATGTTTGCCTCTGTGTCTTAGGTAGAGCTGTTGCACCTGTTACATTGTAAGAGATGGAGCCTTAGGTATTTGTTAGTATGGGACAACCAGTTTCACCACATTGAGGGGCTGTATGTTGGGGAGGGGTCAGAGAGTGAACAGTGCTGCTTGCTCAGCCCTTGCCCCTTTTCCAGGCACTTCACCTGCTTCCTGTATGGGACTGGCGCCCCTCTAGCTGCTGCCCTGGTTGTGGTTCCCAGAGTGGGTCAGTCTGCAGATGTTCTGGACCACGGGACCCTCTAAACAAGCATACTTTGCTGAGAGACCAGCAGTTTCTTCTGCCACCCCAATTACCACTGGTTTCCATAGTCAGAAGCAATGAGGCTTTATTTTTCCTGTGGCTGGAGCCATGAGCTGCATGGCTTGGTCTGGTGTTGGGATCTCTCCCCAGATGTCCCTCCTGACTTTTATGATGTGTGACTGCTCTTTCCATCAGCCAGCCACAGCCACTGTGTTACTGCCACTTTCACTGCTACCATACCACATTTTCTCCACCCTGGCTCTGTCCCTCCTACCTGTCTGGATGAGTATTACTTCTCTATACCTTTGTTGGACTTCCATGCAGTTTGATTTTCTGGTAGTTCTGGTGGTTTTTAGTTTTGAGGTAGATGTAATCCTTCTTAGTTTGAGGTAGATGTAATCCTTCTTATGGTTGAAGGAGATGAAGCATGTCTCCACCTTAGCCACAAGTACCTATATTCTTTCTTTTATCCTGAGAATGCTGAAGACAGTGCGTAGAAGTATAGGAATCCTCCTGTATGTGGTCTGCCATAAGTCATGGCAACTCTCCTTATGAATTTCTTGATGTATGCCATTAGAATACCCCAAATGTCAAAGCCTCTGAGCTTCATTCAACACAGGAATCCCAGGCTTATTTTCTCTTTGGTTAGCTTTCTGTGGCTTGTTACCATTGTTTCTGTTCTGTGTTTGAGGGTAGCACATAATGTATTCAGAATTAATATTATCCCTGTTTGGTGATTGTTAATCTGGTAAGGATCTCACTGCTTTTAAAGTAGTAGCCTTTGTATTTGGCTGTTTTCGAAAATGTCTCAAGCATCCTTGGTAATTTACCTGTCCCTCTTTCAGCTAGGGTTCTGTGATGTACGAAATGTGATTGCCTAATTTGTTTTACCAACCTTATTCTTATTTCTACAAGAATGAGTTGAGAATTTAGAAATAATTACCCTAGACTAGCATTTCCCTAACTATTCCATGGCGTAGGTGTTCTCTGAGAAAAAAATGGGTGTAGTGATTATGAGGCTTCCATGAACATACACATTAGGACAGTGTATTTGGATTAAATAAATTTGTTTCCTGAAGATCTTCTCAGAGTCCTTAATATGCTAGCAGGTCTTATGATTCTCTGATATATCTGGTGTATATAACTTGAAATGTTCAGGAGTCTTTTTGATGACACTATACCCCCACCCACCCCACACACAGCAGCACTACCAACTTGTATGCTATAGAACTGGAATCTTGTGGTAAGTACAGTTTAGGAAGTGCTAGTCTGGATATGTTGGTTTTCCTTCATCCTCATAGGTCAACTCACTGAGGGAGTATCATCCAGGAGACACTTTCCTGACCTTTGTCCTCTTTTTACATTGCCACACTCATTTCTCATCACCCAGCTGAATTGCATTTTCTTTGAAAACCAGTGTGGATATAGTAATTCTTATTTCAACTGAAACTAATCTCCTATGTGACTTGGACCACATTTTACTTCTCCATCTTGTTCCAAACTTTCCTTTCCCCAAAGAAACTCAGTAACTTACTTCCTGACCTCTTATTCTTGGCCTTTCTTTGATAAGTTAAAATGTACTAAGCCCTCAATATTTTCAGCATAGTATAATCATTTAGTTTAAAAAATAAATAAATAGATACATAACAGCCCTGTCTGGTATGGCTCAGTGGATTGAGCACTGGCCTGTGAACCAAAAGATTGTCATTTCAATTCCCCATCAGGGCACATGCCAGTGGGGGTCAGGTCCCCAGTTGAGGGTATGTGAGAGGCATCCTGTCAATGTATCTCTCACATATTAATGTTTCTCTCCCTCTTTCTCCCTCCTTTCCCATCTCTCTAAATAAATAAAATCTTTAAAAGTATATAACAAAAGGTTTTATTAATGATTGTTTAAAATCAAGTACACTACACTATAAGTGGCTTTAAAATATGTGCTTAAAGTGCATTTCCCTGAGCTAAGAATTTATCTTCCTTTTTATTTCTAAGATTCACACTATCTATTTTAGTGTGGCTGGCATAGCTGATTTGTGGCAGAAAAAAAAAAAAAAAAACTTCCACTAGACCTTCAACCCTCCTGAGTAATAGCAAGGATCAACCTAGACAAGGTAGGAGTGCTACAGAAAGCGCTGTAGGCTCACCTCAGGAGAGAGAAGTAGATGAGAGCCATCTCGTTTAAACTTCTGTATTCCCCTGGAAGGAGCCCATGCCGTTTGCCAGCATTTTATCTGCCAGCAGCAGATGTAAGCTCTCAGAAACAGCAGGGAGGATGTTGACTGCAACAATGCATCAAGGCTGTGGTTTGTAACCTCAATAGTAAGGCAGTTAAAACTTCTTTTTTTTTTAAACAAGGACATTTTGATCGCTAAATCCGTAACTATTAGCAGCTGTGGTTTGAACAGTTCTCTAGACCTAACAAGTTTTTAAACAAAAAGTTGAGTTGGTGCTTTTTATTTCTGCATCTCTGTTCTGTGTTATATTTGTGCTATTTATATCTCTGCCTTTAATAGAAAATCTTGATTTGTCTGAAAATCTCCAAGGTCATTGATTACTTAGTTTCTTCTGTACGGAATCTCCTGCCATTTGATCTTACGGTTTTTATAATAATCCATAGCCTATCTTTAAGGAACCATGATGAAGAAGTTCTGCTGGGTGCCTATATAATTGACATTAGCAATAGAATTGCAGTCTTCCAGTGTGGAAGACTTATATATATATAAGTATCGAAGCAATACAGAGTCTTCAGGAAAATTGCAGGTACCACATCGTATGTGCAGATTATTGGCTTGTACCACCAATGGATTGACTATAAGTCTGAGAGGTGAGACATTAGAAAATGAAGGAAGCAATTAATAGTAAATATTCAAACCAAACATTGGCCTTAAGTAATGTAAGTACCAAAGTCCCTAAATCATCTTTTTAAATTTGTGAGAAGATTGATTCCCAGCAGGGCACATATTCAGGTTGCAAGCCAGGTCTCCAGCCAGGCCCATAGCTGGAGGCAGGTGAAAGGCAACCATACATTGATGTCTCTCTCCCTTTCTGCCTCTCTCCCTTCCCCTCTCTCTCTCAAAATAGCAAAATCTTTTTTAAAAATTCTAAAAAAAATTTGTGTGAAAAGGCCCTCCCTGTTGCACTGAGAAAACCTGCCAATTTATAGACCTAAAATATATGTTTCTAAGGGATTTTTGAGAGCTGTATCTGAGAACCAACAAAAAGGGGAATTGAGAGCCCTGGCTGGTATGGCTCAGTGAATTGACACCAGCCTGTGAACTCAAAGGTTGCTGGTTTGGTTCCCAGTCAAGGTGTATAACCAGGTTGCAAGCCAGGTCCCTAGCTGGAGGCAGGTGAAAGGCAACCATACATTGGTGCTTCTCTCCCTCTCTGCCTCTCTCCCTTCCCCTCTCTCTGGAAGTAATAAAAAATATAAAATCTTTTTAAAAAATCACAGCTCACTTGAGAGAGGGAGGGAATATATTTTCAAAGTTCTGATGATGAGTAAAACATTTGAAGGAGTTTCTGACAGTAAGAAGAGACTCCTTTCAAGTTTTTTATGACCTGAGTATCAAGGGTTCATTTAAGGAGTTGATACTCATATACATTTTTAAAATAATATAGTAAGCCCTGGCTGGTAGCACAGTGGATTAGGTGCTGGCCTGCGAACCCAAAGGTCACTGGTTCAAATCCCCAGCCAGGGCACATTACCAGGTTGCAAGCCAGGTCTCCAGCCAGGTCCATGGCTGGAGGCAGGTGAAAGGCAACCATACATTGATGTTTCTCTCCCTCCCTGCCTCTCTCCCTTCCCCTCTCTCTCTGGAGATTTTAAGATAAAGATCTTAAAATAATAATAATAATAATATAGTAAGTCCTGACTGGAGGCACAGTGGATAAGGTGCCAGTCTGCGAACCCAAAGGTTGCTGGTTCGATTCCCAGCTAGGGCACATAACCAGGGTCAAGCCAGGTCTCCAGCCAGGTCCATAGCTGGAGACAGGCGAAAGGCAACCACACATTGATGTCTGTCTCCCTCTCTGCCTCTCTCCCTGCTCCTTTCTCTAAAAATAATAAATAAAATCTTTTTGAAAAATAAAATAATCCGCCCTGGCTGGTAGCACAGTGGGTAAGGTGCCAGCCTGCGAACCCAAAGGTCACAGGTTCGATTCCCCAGCCAGGGCACATAACCAGGTTGCAAGCCAGGTCTCCAGTCAGGTCTGTGGCTGGAGGCAGGTGAAAGGCAACCATACGTTGATGTCTCTCTCCCTCTCTGCCTCTCTCCCTTCCCCTCTTTCTAAAAATAATGAAATAAAATCTTTTAAAAAAATAATAAAATAAAATAATCCAGTAAGCATTATGCTTTCTCTTGTATTTATTTTTTACAAATCTCTTGTATTTATTCTGAAGAAAGGAAGAGAATAACACTTTTATGTACATTTTGAATGTTTCAATTTTTATCTGAAAATGAACATATAATTCTTAAGATTTTCTTAAGTATTTATTCATCAATAAGTACTTGAATATCTACCACAAATCAGACACTGTTTTAAATCCTAAAGAAAATAAGAAGTTCTGCTGAGAAGCATGAAGGTCTGGTGGGCACAGAGCTCTCCCCTTCTCAGGAAGCTTAACCTGCAAAGGTCCTCAGGCTTTCTCAAAGGCATCTTCTCTTCTCTCAGTCATAAGGACATTTTCAAGCTTCTGGCCTTGGAATGAGCAAATCAGACTGTCTGAGACTTTCTGAGTACAAGCCCTACACCACTAAGTTTCAGAACTTTTCTTAGAACTTAGGCAAAACTTGGTGGTAACCCTTAGGTGCCTTTGGTATGTCTTGAGATACAGACTTTTAAATAGCAACCATAAATGTATAAAATTATTCCCATTCAGTTTTATTTTAAATAAAAAAATATTTGATTTTCTATAAAAAAAAAAAAAAGAAAAGAAAATAAGAAGTTAAATTAGCCATGGATTCTATCTTCAGAATGTTTGATTGAAAGACCGCTAGGTATGTAAGTTATGCATATAAAGCAAATACAAAATAAAAAGCAAAGACAGCTGTTTGAAGAGAGGTAAGGACTGCCTCTGCAGAATTTAAAGGAGGGAAAGTTTTGCTTCTAGCTGAGGGGATCACAAAAAGACTATGAAAAAGATGGCTTTTGAATTAGCTTCAACAGGTAGTAGTAATAAAATCTATTATTTTTGATCAGTTATTATGTGCCAGACCTAATATTTATGCTATTATCTAATCTTCACAACAATTCCAAGCAAGGTATCATTACTCCTCTTTTATTTATTTATTTATTTTAAAGATTTTATTTATTATTTTCAGAGAGAGGGGAAGGATGAGAGGCATAGAGAAAGCGAAACATCAATGTATGGGGAGAATGAATCTGGCAGCAATATGGAAGATAAATTGCAGTGAAAAGTCTGAAGGTAGGAAGACTAGAGAGAAGCCAATTATTATCCAACATAGTGATACTTTTCTTTTTTCTAAGATTTTATTTCATTATTTTTTAGAAAGAGGGAAAGGGAGAGAGGCAGAGAGGGAGAGAGACGTCAATGTATGGTTGCTTTTCACCTGCCTCCAGCCACGGACCTGACTGGAGACCTGGTTTGCAACCTGGTTATGTGCCCTGGCTGGGGAATCGAACCTGTGACTTTTGGGTTCGCAGGCCGGCGCCTTAACCACTGTGCTACCAGCCAGGGCCCTAGTGATACTTTTAAAATTCTATTCTGACAGTGCCAGTGGAATTAGTCAAGATAGATGCCAAAGGTTTTATATGTAGAATCAACCACTTAATATGACACCTTCATTTTACCTTTAAGTAAACTCAGGCTTAAAAAGTGCTCTGCTTGATATAGAAAAAATCTGAGGTAGTCTTGCTTTCTTACTCCAATTTGTTCAAGGCTTCTTGATTTATCATCCAGTCTACTGCATGAACCAGGTGGCATATCATCTCCTCCTAGTTTAAGATTTTATTACTCAGAATATTATACAATCACACATTCAGCAAATGTACCAGGCACTATGCTAAAGACTAAGGATCCAGAGGTGTTTTTTTGTTTGTTTGTTTTTAAAGATTTTATTTCATTATTTTTAGAAAGAGAGGAAGGGAGAGAGGCAGAGAGGGAGAGAGACATCAATGTATGGTTGCGTTTCACCTGCCTCCAGCCACAGACCTGACTGGAGACTTGGTTTGCAACCTGGTTATGTGCCCTGGCTGGGGAATTGAACCTGCGACTTTAGGGTTCACAGGCCGGCGCCTTATCCACTGTGCTACCAGCCAGGGCAGGATCCAGAGTTTTAACAAGATATTTCATTCCCTATAGATCTTTAAGTCTAGTAGAAGAGACTGAGATAAGAAAACCCATCCATAATAATGATATGAACAAAGACATGCACAAAAGAGGGTACCTAACTCCTAACTCAGTGTAAGGGAGAATTAAGGAAGCTTCTAAAAACAGTGAGTCCAGTAGAAGGCAGAATTCATGTATTTCTTAGTATACCATGCTATATTGTGTGTCTATGCTTTTGTCCACAAGGAGAGTTCCAATTCATTCTTTAAAAAAGCTCAGATGTCGCTTTCTTTGGAGTCTTCCCTGCCCTCAGCCCATTTTGTCCTTGGCAGGATGAATTGCATCCTTCTCTGGGCTATTGTGTTGATATTTCTGTTACTGCATTTTTTATCTGTTTCAAAATTTTCTTGTAATTACCAAAAACAAATGTTCACATGTAGTTTCTTTAGGTAGTCACTATCTATATCTTATTTATCTTTTTATCTACAGTGTCCTAGTATATAGTCTGGCACATAGTAGGTGCTCAATAAAAGTGGTAACTATATTGAGAGGCAGGTAATGGTTGATATATGAAAAGTCATAAATGCTTTGTTAAGGAATTTGAATTGCATTCTAAAGGCAACTGTACAAGTGATCAAATGAGATACGTATTTTATAAAGAGTGTCTAGGCTACAGTAGGAAGAAAGGACTGGACGGGGCCAGCCTAAAAACAAGGAAGTGCTTGTCCAGGTGAGGTATGATGAAGGCCCTGCAACAAGATTCTGGTAGTTGAGTTGGATAGAAAGAAGCAAATATTGAAATGTTTAGAAGATAAAATCTATAGGACTTGGTGATTTAATTGGATATGAAGAATGGGAGAAAGAAAGTAGTCTAGGCCAAACTGGGTTTCTGGCTGTGGTGAGTGGTAGTACCATTAGTCCAGATGGAGTATACAAAAGAAGAGATTTTCTTTTAAATGATTTTTTAAAAATAAATGAACTAGGAAGGTGCCGGCCTGCGAACCCAAAGGTCACAGGTTCGATTCCCCAGCCAGGGCACATAACCAGGTTGCAAGCCAGGTCTCCAGTCAGGTCTGTGGCTGGAGGCAGGTGAAAAGCAACCATACATTGATGTGTCTCTCTCCCTCTCTGCCTCTCTCCCTTTCCCTCTTTCTAAAAATAATGAAATAAAATTAAAAAAATAAAATAAAATAAAAAAATAAATGAACTAGGGCAAAGAAAAACTATATTGTAGCAGTGAAGGAAAAGTGTTATCTAGTGTGTAATCACCATACAAAAGTCAATTTTTCTGTAAATTTTTATTTGTATAGTTTAAAATATGTTAATATTTTGTTCTAGAAGACAAATGTTATGTGATAGAGAGGTACCGTTAATATTAATAATGCCAGATTACTTGATAATTACCTCACCTTGATATGTAAGTTGTGGTCAAAAGATTCTGAGTTCTGCTTCAACATGGTTCTCAGTTAATTCAAACCAAACACTGGAAGATAAAATCTAAAATTGCCAGAGTCCTGAGGGGGGGGAGGCAGAGGAGGCAAAGAAGGGGAGCAGTTTAGTCAAGGAACTAGCATGGAATAACCATGGACATGGACAACAAGTGGGATTGACTTTGGAGGGGAGTGGGTGGGTTGGGAAGGGGACAGAGGGGTGGTAAAGGGGATGGATGTAATACAACAACAATAAAATTAAATTTAAGAAGAAAAAATAAAATTGCCCAAGTCCTTAACTCATGAGGAGTCTTAGTATTCTGAGGTACTAGTTCCAAGGTAAACTTCAGTGATTAAGAACTTTACAATGTAGTGTCTTTAATTAAGAGCAATTTTATTTTGGCTCTCACTAGTTTAAGTTGTAGCAAAAGCCTGCTACATGAAAATTAAGACCAAAACTAATTATCATGAATGGGTGATCTCCACTTAGGTTTTGAAAACTCAGGGCAGGAAACCATGAGGTTAATTTTAGAGAAATATACTTGATTAGTTTCTAATGCATGTGGAGGTTCCAGCATAGGATTCCAAAAGGCACAGAAAGCCACAGCCACAGTGGAAATTTTACAGTGTGTAGGATGGGACCAGAAGACCAGTGCTATGTGGCTTCAGCCAGATCATTACCCTCAAATGATTGTAAGACCCATAAGCCACATTCTGCTTATCCCTTAATTATTTTCACCTGGAGTAAATATGCATTGTCTTTTTTTTTTTTTTTTTTTTTTTTTTTTTTTTTTTTTTTTTTTTTTTTTTTTTTTTTTTTTTTTTTTTTTTTTTTAGATTTTATTTACTATTTTGAGAGAGAGGGGAAGGGAGAGGGAGAGAGACATCAATGTATGGTTGCCTTTCACCTGCCTGCAGCTACAGACCTAGCTGGAGACCTGACTTGCAATCTGGTTATGTGTTCCCTGGCTGGGAATGGAACCAGCGACCTTTGGGTTAGCAGGCTAGTGCCTTATCCACTGTGCCACCAGCCAGGGCTGAACTGGCATGAACTTTATCCAGCCCCAAATATACAGTAAGTAGTGAAAGTCACGATCAATGTTACCCTGATGGGAAAAAACTTGTTTCCCAGTAGAGTGAGGTCCAAGGTGCTAGTTTTGCTGTGAACACTTCGAATTGCATGAAGGAAAATGTAAATAAGAACTATTTATCAGATAACACAGTTGCTTTTAGGATGTGCTTCTTTGGATCTATTGTGCTTGTAGCCTTTTTATCAGACTCATTTCCTTCTCTCTTTCTGTGTATTATCACCTCCATATATTTGGAGTTGGTTTTCAGCTAACTAGATTTCAGAACCTGATTTCATGTCCTGTCTAGTTCCTCAAAATTAAACCAAGAAAACCTACAGCAAATATATGTTCCTTGTCAATGACTCCCTTCTTGACTGCTTTAGCTAAGTTTTCTGGAGGCAGATATAAGATTTATAGCTCACCTGGGGATTGGTAAAGGGTGACATCATTTAGGAGTTACTGATCTTTTCAGTACAAGGACTCAATGGAGACATGCTTGCAGAGTTGGTGAAAATGCCCATTTGGTTCTGAGTCAGTAGTGGTTGCCCAAAACTACTAAACTTTTTTTTTCTTTAATGAAAATGGCAAAAGAAATGTTTTCCCATGACTGGTGAACAATTTGCCTCTGGAGGGGAGAAGAAAAGGACTGCTTAGTAATTAATTAACTGCTATGTTAAACAGGTGTGAAATTTATGAGGCATGAAAAAAGAGTTCATCTCCCCTCCCCTGTGGTGGGACTGGAAACCAGTAGTCTCGGTTAAGAATAGTATCAACTTCTGTGTCCTGTTACTGAGGAGTCTTACTGAATCTGAATGGTTGCTTTGAGGTGCTTGTTTGATCTTACAACCTACCGTGTCTATTGTGCTATGTCCTTAATCTAACATTCTCCCTAAATTGGATATGACATCAGGGTTTATCCACATTCTTCATAAATGTGAATCCTCGTCTCTTCATTTACTCTTTATCTTGAGTCAGCTGCCGTTTAGTCTCGATTTTAAGACCGAAAATTCTCTTCTTGTTTCTAACTAGTTAGTGTATAATGTGGTCCATAGTGGCCAGGCCGCAGTTGCAGAGATTGTGCTTTTTCTGAGGAACTGAGGTTCTGCCAAGCTGACTTTGTTTTAATGCATTTTGCCATAAAAAAAATAATCTCTTCTCCCAATGCACAGGCTTTATTCTTCCCTTTATTCCTTGTATGCTACTTTGTTCTTCAGCTGTTTTTTCATAAGCCTCCTGAAATTCAGTGATATAGCCTGGGGAAAGGGATAATCACATGAAACTTGGATCTAGATCCAGATAGGAAAGTTGATTTTTTTTTTAATTGAATTTATTGGGATGACATTGGTTCACAAGGGCAAGTTGATTTTATTGTTTATCTTTATTGTGAGGCATGGATGAGTCCAAGGAGCCTCTTGTTCTATAATTTTATTTATCCATTCCTTTTCCCTTTATTTGACATTTGCTTACTGTGTTACTGTATGTCAGGGTAGATTTTATTATACGTAGGGCCTTTTTGGACACTTGCCAAGACACACAAGTACTAATTTAGCTTGAGGTGTAACACATTTCAAAGTAATACCTGCTGTTACCCATAGTTACAGTCCGAGGAGTGTCCAATTCCCAGCATGTGCATATTTAGCATTATTAAGTTAAAGTTAATGTATAAGTTGGTAAATTCCTTATTCTTTCATTCAACAAGTATTTGCTGATTGCTCTACTATGTGCCAGGCATGATTCTAGGGGCTGAGAAGTAAATTTTGACAAAAATACCTGCCTTTTTGGAGCTTTCAGCCTAGTAATCAGAGGCCAAATTACAATTTAATAAGTAAATAATATAATATTAAATAATAGTAGATGCTATACAAAAAGAAAAAACAAAAGGTAGGAAAGAAGATTAAGAGTGCCAGGTTTGTTAGGAGATTGGTGCACAATGTTAAGTAGAATAATCAGGAAGACAGTATAAAGTTGACATTTAAAGTCCTAAACAAAGAGAGAAAGCCATCGGGGAATGGAGAAGGGGAAGCATTCCAGGAAGAGGGAATAGACAAGTGCAAAGACCCAGAGGCAGGAACCAGAGCAAGGAAGCCAGAATAGCTGGAGTAGAGTGAAAATGAGGAGAGTAGTAGGAAAAGGGATCAGAAAGGAAATGGAGCCTGGATTATATAGGGCCTTGTAGGTCATGGTTAGGAGTTAGGCTTTATTCTGATTGACATGAAAAGCCTTTAGAGTGTTTTAAGCGGAATGACATGACCTGATTTTTTTTTTAAAGATTTTATTTATTATTTTTTCAGAGAGGGGGGAAGGAAGAAAGGCGGAGAGGGAGAGAGACATCAATGTATGGTTGCCTTTCACCTGCCTCCAGCTACAGACCTGGCTGGAGACCTGGTTTGCAACCTGGTTATGTGCCCTGGCTGGGTATCGAACCAGCGACCTTTGGGTTCACAGGCCGGCACCTTATCCACTGTGCTACCAGCCAGGGCTGATTTTTTTTTTTTTTTTTTTTTTGATAGCTCTGGCTGCTTTATTGAAAATAGACAAGAGGGGGTTAAGGGCCAAAACAGAGAGACCAATTAGGAGGTTAGTGTGGTAATTCAAGTAGACATTATGATGGCTTGGACCAGGGAAGTAGCCATGGAGGTCTCAAGAAGTGCTGAAATACAGCCCTGGCTAAAGGCACAGTGGATAAGGCGCCGGCCTGTGAACCCAAAGGTTGCTGGTTCGATTCCCAACCAGGGCAACATAACTAGGTTGCAAGCCAAGTCTCCAGCCAGGTGTATAACTGGAGGCAGGTGAAAGGCAACCATACATTGATGTTTCTCTCCCTCTCCTCTTCTCTCCCTTCCCCTAGCTCTGAAAAGTAATAAATAAAATCTTTAGGCCCTGGCTGGTGTCTCAGTGAATAAGGCGCTAGCCTGCAAACCCAAAGTTGCTGGTTCAATTCCCATCCAGGGCACATAACCAGGTTGCAAGCCAGGTCTCCCTTCAGGTCTATAGCTGGAGGCGGGTGAAAGGCAACCATACATTGATGTCTCTTTCCCTCTGCCTCCCTCCCTTCACCTCTCTCTAAAAAAAATAAATAAAATCTTTTAAAAAATGCTGAAATATTTGATATCCTTTTTTTAAAAAATAATTCATAATTTTCAAAAAGAAGGGCAGGGAGGGAGGAAGAAAGCAAGAGAAATATCAATGCAGGGTTGGCGTTCACCTGCCTCCAGATAAGGACCTGGCTGGAGACTTGGCTTGCAACCTGGTTATATGCCCTAACTGGGAATTGAACCAGTGACCTTTGGGTTTGCAGGCCAGCACCTGTTCACTGAGCCACTAGCCAGGCCTTGGATATCTTTTGAAGGTAGACCTGACAAGATTTCCTAGGGGTTTAGTTATGGAGTTTTGGGTCTAAACAACTGGAAGTTTGGACCTAGCATTTATTTATTTTAAATGGTTAGGTATGAATAAGAGAGGAGTGGGTTTGAGAAGAAAATCCAGGACTTAGTTTTTTTTTAAATTTATTTTTAGTGTAGTAAAATATCTATAACATAAAATTTACCATTTTAACCATTTGAAGTGTACAATTTGGTGACATTAAGTACTTTCACAATGTTATGCAACTACGAGTACTTCCTGTCTCCAGAACTGTTTTTAATATTCCAAACAGAAATTCTTTTCTTAAATTTTATTTTATTGTGGTTTTATTACATCCATCCTCTTTTTACTCCCCTCTGTCCCCTTCCCCACCAACCTACTCCCCACCTAAGTTAATCCCACTTGTTGTCCATGTCCATGGTTCTTCCATACTAGTTTCTTAACTAAACTGCTCCCCTTCTTTGCCTCCTCCTCCCCCCTTCTCCCACCTCCCTCTCCCCTGCCCACTGAAGGCCTATTCATTATATTCGTGTATCTGGTTCTGTTTTGCTTGTTGTTTGTTTTGTTCATTATTGTCCTGTAATGGGTGAGATCATATGGTATTTGACTTTCACCGACTGGCTTATTTCACTAAGCATAATACTTTCCAGTTCCATCCATGTTGTTGCAAAGGGCAGGAGTTCCTTCTTTCTTTCTGCTGTGTAGTATTCCATTGTGTAAATGTACCAAAGTTTTTTGATCCAATCATCCACTGATGGGCACTTAGGCTGTTTCCAGCACTTGGCTATTGTAAATAGTGCTATTATGAACATAGGGGTACATACATGGGTTCTTATGAATTGGTGTTTCAGGATTCTTTGGGTATAGTCCTAGTAGTGGAATTGCTGGATCAAAAGGCAGTTCCATTTTTAGTTTTATAAGGAAACCTCATACTGTTTTCCATAGTGGCTGCACCAGCCTGCATTCCCACCAACAGTGCACGAGGGTTCCCTTTTCCCCACACCCTTGCCAACACTTACTGTTTGTTGATTTGTTGATGATTGCCATTCTGACCGGTCCAAACAGAAATTCTTTACCCATTAAATAATAATTCTTTCTTTCTCTACCCTGCCTTCCCCAGCCCCTGGTAACCTCTGTTTTACTTTCTGTTCTATGAATTTACCTAAGTACCACATATAAATAGAATCATACAATACTTGCCCTTGTGTCATTTATTTTATTTAGCATGCTTTTTAAAAAAACTCATTCATCTTGTAGCATGTATCAGAATTTTGTTTCTTTTTAAGGCTGAATAATATTCATTGTATGTATATACCACATTTATTTATTCATTTACTAATGGACATTTAGATTGTGGAAACTAGTGGCTTTTGTGAATAATGCTACTATGAACATCTATCTGTTTGAGCCCCTTTCAGTTCCTTTTGTGTATATAACTGGAAGTGGAATTGCTGGATCATATGGTAATTCTGTGTTTAACTTTTTGAAGAAACACCAAACTGTTTTTCCACAGCAGCTGTATCATTTTACTTTCATACCCACAATACATAAGGATTCCAATTTTTAATCTTATTAACAGTTATTGTTCATGTTTTTATTTTTGTTTTGTTTGTAATATTCATTTTAGTTGGTGCATATCTCATTTTGATATGCATTTTCAAGACCTAATTTTTTTTCAGTTTTATTGAGATATAATTGACATATAACATTGTATTAGTATAGGTACAACATAATGATTTGATATATGTATAAACTGACAAACGGTTACCACAATAAATTTAGTTATCATCTATCATTTCTCATAGTTGCAAACCCAGGAGAGAATGGCGCGAGCCTGGGTTGCAGGCCAGGTCTTCAGTTAGGGGCATTCGAGAGGCAACCACGTACCTCTCACACACTGATGTTTCTTCTCCCTCTCTTTCTCCCTCCCTTCCTGTCTCTAAATAAATAAATAAGTAAAATCTTTAAGGGAAAAACAAAAACAAAACAGGAAGAGATGATATCCTGGAAGCCAAATGAGGAGTGTGTTCAGAAGGAGGAAGAGATGAATTTGATGAGGTTCTACAGACAGATCCGTTGAAATAAGAACTGAGAATTGACCATTTGATTTAGCAACTTAGAAATGAACAATGACCTTTATTAGGTTTTGGTGGAGCCATGGGAGCGAAAGCTTATTGTTAATAAATTCAAGAAAAAATAGGAGAGGAATTTGAGGAAGATCACCCTAATATAGGTTATCTTTTAATGAATTTTTATGAAAGGGAGTCTGAGAAATGGGGCAGTTGCGGGAGGGGAATGTGGGGTCTGGAGAGTTTTATGGCAGAAAGTATATTTGTTCATGAGTTTAATTAAGTAGACAGAGAACATATATTGATGCCAATGAAGGAGAGAATGGCTGAAATGGTTTGCAGTTTTGAAAAAGCAGAGCCTGTGAAGTCCTGGCAGCACTCTTCTGCCTTGACATTCTAAGATACAGGAAGAGAGCAGCAAAAATGAAGAGATGTTAATTGTGACTACTGTTGCTTTGGCCTCTGTAGAATTAGGTTTAAAGTCTTGATATCAGCCTTTGGTTTTATTTGTGCTGAAGCACCTCAGCAGTAACAGCTGGACCCTACTTTTCTTTGAGTTCTAAAGAATCAGGGGATAAAAAAGAAGAGGGCTTATCCTCCCATCTTTAGTCTTTCTTGGTGAACATTTTGACCTTGCCTGTGAATATAATTGTGGCTGATACTTGATCTTAAGCTGTGCTTTATCTAAGTGCACACCACACCTGTCCTATACTGAATGCCATGGTATGTGGGCAGGACCAAAAGTTGCTTAAAATCCTTTGTTTTCTCTACAGCATTACTTATCACCTTGCACAGAGTGGCCAGTAAAGAAGTTTTAACTGTTCGTACTTCTGTTTGTTACAGTGAAATTTGAATTTTCTTACTGGGTGCTCCATTTCTACTTTAGAGCCTTAGATTTTTATTTTTTTTTATTTTTAAAGATTTTATTTATTATTTCCAGAGAAAGAGGAAGAGAGAGAGGCAGAGAGGGAGAGAAACATCAATGTATGGTTGCTTTTCACCTGGCTGGAAACCTGGCTTGCAACCTGGTTATGTGTCCTGGCTGGGTAATGGAACCAGAGACCTTTGGGTTCGCAGGACAGCGCCTTATCCATTGTGCTACCAGCCAGGGCTCTAGATTTTTAGAGGATACATTTTAGCAGGTGAATAAGAGTGGAAAATAATTTCATACTTTTGATGGTAATTACTAAGAGAAAGGCTGCTCTTGTAATGAAGTCTGACCCATGCTCACAGTCAACCTATGAGTCATAATTGTTGAACATGCTAAACACGACTCATCCCAAGGTGTGGAGTAATGAAATGTCAGGTTAATTGAGCATTGCTGGAGAGCACTTTCTGCAAGTCCCAGTTGTTTCTTAAATTGCAATGGCATGGTCAGAATAATCTTCCTCTCAGTGTTGTGTCTGTCACTGCAGAGAGAATAAATAAAAGTCCAAAGTGTTCACACAGTTTTGTGTTAAGAGATCCAAAAGAGGCTTCTGAGTCATTTTCAGCATTGCCCTACCAGTTACCTTTTCACCATAAGTAAGTCTGGAATGCATCCAGCAAAACAGCTTTTGCACGTTCATACCTTTCAGAATGAGTCATCTTCTTTCCCTCTAGTGAGAGAAGGGCTCTGTTGACTGTTTCTAGCAGAATTTTTCCCCTTTTTAGTTTTCTTAAATCTTCCATTGTTTTGCTGAGTTGAACCCAGGGGGTGCCCAGTGTTCTAGAAAGAGATCTCTGCGTCTCCCAACTCACAGTCACTTATGTTAAAGGAACAGTCAGTTCTTACTCTTCTGGGAAAATCTCAGACATCCCCCCATGTGGTTTTTTTTTTTTTTTTTTTTTTTTTAAGAAGTTGGTCCCATTATAGGAAGTCAGAAATGGTAGGCAATAAACTATATAAAAATAATGTGCCAAGGCCTGAGGAAAGATTTGTTCTTATTTATTAAGCATAGCCCTCTTTATCTGAGTATGAAATAAAGAGTACTGTCATCAACATGTCCGGGTGAAATCTGGAACATTGTATGATCTTGAAATTCAAAATTTGTTCCAAGTACACTGAATATTTATTTATTTATTTATTTAAGGTTTTGTTGCTTTTAGAGAGAGGGGAAGGGAGGGAGGAAGAAAGGGAGAGAAACATCAACATATGGTTGCCTTTAACCTCCCTCCAGCTGGGGACTTGGATGGAGACCTGGCTTACAACCTTGGTATGTGCTTTGATGAACTTTTATTTTTATATTTCACAGTATCCAGACATGAGTCAAGAATCTGATTCTCCGTTTGTTTTCATCTGCACAAATCCTCAGGAAATGATTGTGAAGTTTCCTATTAAAGGAAATCAAAAAATGTGTAAGTCACAAGCTTTGATGGTCTTTTTTTTTTTTTTTTTTTTTTTAGTTTGCATTTCACTTGTTTAACTTTTAAAATTTTTTCTCTTTTTACCCTATTCTATAGCATCTCAAGTGTTGGAGGATTAATAAAATTATATATATTGATAATTTTAATGTCAGATTAACTACAGTATAGCCTTTCTGAAGTGTAACTTAATCCACAATTATTGGCATGCTAGTGAATCACTCTAAATTTCAGTTTAGAACCCAGTTCATTTATTCCTGTTTGTCAGCCAAAAGAGCATGCTTTGTTCTGATGGACTGCTCATTAAAGGAAGTAGTAACCCAACGCCAGTAGCAACATTTCATTTATTCATTGTTCCTCAATATTCAAACCTAGACTAAGATTGCTTTTTCAGTGCCTATTCTTAAGTGTCTATTTTGCAGGCATCACTTCCCACTGTTTCCTTCATTACTGGTTCCTAGAACTTTCCTCATGTTTTTCATCTCTCTCTCTCTCTTTTTTTTTTTTTTTTTAAGATTTTATTTATTATTTTTCAGAGAGAGGAGAAGGAAGAGAGTGTCAGAGAGGGAGAGAAACATCAATGTATGGTTGCCTTTCAGCTGCCTCCAGCTAGGTTTCTGGCTGGAGACCTGGCTTGCAACCTGTTTATGTTGCCCTGGCTGGGTGGGAATCGAACCAGCAACCTTTGGGTTTGCAGGCTGGCACCTTATCCACTGTGCTACCAGCCAAGGCTCATCAAAATTTTTTAAAATTTATTTATTATTTTCAGAGTGAAGGGCAGGGAGGAGGAAGAAAGGGAGAGAGACATCAATGTATGGTTGCCTTTCACCAGCCTCCAGCTACAGACCTGGCTGGAGACCTGGCTTGCAACCTGGTTATGTGCCCTGGCTGGGGAATTGATCCAGCAACCTTTGGGTTTGCAGGCTGGCTCCTTATCCACTGGGAATCATCTCTTTTTGAAACCTCTTGATGATCTCTTTTTCTATAACTTTTACTTTTATGTATTTGTGCGCAGAGTACCTTCTACATATTTACTCCTTGGGTAGATCTTTCAATTTTTCTTCAATTTTCATCTTCTCTTCTTCTGTCTAGTCCTATAGCAGCCTTTTCTATTTCAAAGCAATACCAAGAAACATATAGTAGTGTCCTCCTTGCCTAACTTTTTTTCAAAAACAGCATCAACAACTCTCCTATTTGCTCATATCAGTTAATATTTTGTGCCTCTGTGACACTGATTTCCCATTGCGTGAACTAAATGATTCTCTGGCACACATTGTCTTCAGCTGTGCACAAATGTACCTCAGCTGGTACAGTGGAGACCTACTAGCCATTTTGTAAATCTGTTCTGTAGAGAAGTACTTCTAAACCATTATGTAAATAAAAATTATCTATAGTCTTCTAGAAATGAGCAAAGACACACCTGATTGGTAGTGTTGCTCTTATATCAGTCAGGGGCAAAGCAGTTGTACAGCCCTTAGTTCATCCTAGCTTGTTGCCTGTATTGGTGGCCAGAGCTATTTCATGCCTGGGGCACATTTAAAAAAAAAAAAAAGTTACCTATAAAGCTGTTAAGACAAGTTTGTAGGCCTTCTTACAAGTGCTACTATTGTTGTTGTTTGACCTAGTATACTTTGAGCAGTACTACTTACCAGTCACAAAATGAAAAACTTTGAGTATGAATTTAGGTTAATGTGTATTCACTATAAAATTCAGGCAACCCTCATAATTTAAGTGGAGTATGTTCCTGAGTTTCCTACAAATCTGAAAATCTGAACATAAGTTGCCCATAACATATACAAATTACTTACTTTAGTCTATACCCCAGTTGGTCTCCAAGTGGCCCTGGAAATTCTTTTTCCATCTTCTCCACTATATAGGATTTGAAGCTCTCTTTTCCTCTCTTTTTTGGTTGTGGCATTCCACCACCTCCTCCTCTGTTCCATTCTCACAGCACTTGAAGCACTGATAGCAACACTGGTGGGAGGAGGGAAATGTGGTAGGTCTCCTCTGCCAGACCCACTGCTACCTTGACCTTTGGCCCCAGTTACCTTTTCTTTAGCTTCCTCCTATATCTTGGTCTTTATCTGCTGTTTAAGCTCCTGTGAGAAAATGTTATGTGCAAACAGAGCTTAGAAATTTTACTTAAGTACTTTCTCTGCCTAGACCGAGATTCACCTTCAGCACATATATGGCCTTTTATTTTTTTTCATAACGTTTAATAGAAGTGAGGTAGTGATATTCATGGGGAGCAAGCTTTAATAACCTCTTGATTTTCCCCATTGTTTCTGTTAGTTAAAAGCTTTAAAAAGTCAGAATGAGCTATGTTTATTTCAAGGACAACAGGACTAGACAGAAATTATGGGTCTACAACTTCTTCCATTGTAAGCAAGGTGAAAAAACATTGGCCAGAAACAATAGGTAGTGAAATTTTGTTTTTGTTTTTTAAATAAAGGGAAAAATAGGCTCACCAATCCCTATGCATCTCAGAAAAAAATAATTCTATTAAGGGAGCCAGAGTGAGGGTTTAGTCTGGTGTAAAGTTGCTGTTTTCTATAACTCCCTATTCCTTTACCCTCTATTCAATCTTACCACCTCTAAAAACCTTATACTATGCCAGAACATCCTTGCTTTAGGTCATAGGAGCCACCTCCAGTAGTTTAAAGATAGGAAAGTGTTTAATCCCACTGCCACAGGGGAAAAATACATAGTTGACTCTTAATTTGGAATGCTTCATAGTTTATTCTAGATACATTGTTACTTGAAGTGGTTAAGTTCTATTCCGTAGTGTTAATATTATTATTACTCTGCTTCAATGATGGCCATAACTATGGCTTAATTTTGTGTGTGTGTGTGATTGCTTAGAAACCTAGCCACGTTTTATAGATAAGTTCTATGAGAAATATATTCAAGTTCTAAACTTCTGACTTTTAAACTACAACCCATTTACATGTTGTGCGCCTTCAATTAAAGTTTATATTTTGATTTATGTTTTTGGATATGTAAAGTTGAGCTTGCTTGACCTGGGGATAATTGTGTTCCTTGAAATTAAAATAATTCAAAAAAGAGCAATATGCAATATGTATCATTTTGGCTGTGTGTCTGCTCAAATTAGGAAATGCAAAATAGTTAAGTATAGTGGAATATGTAGGTTGAATGCTTAAAGAGATAAAGGAATTTTTTTATTTTAAACGAACTACATGAACTATAAACTCATGCAAATACTGCCTTCTGCCTTATGCAAAGCATGTGAAAATTAGTAGGAGAGTTGTATTGATTGATGACAAATACTTTTCCCCTTTCAGCTTCTTGCCAATCTGCTGCACATGCTCTTGCTTTTCTTTTAGGCACCATGATTAAGGATGTGGTTTAACACTGAAATGATACAGGTACTAAATGTGAAAGTATTGGAGAAATACAGAAACTAAGCATTATCACTCTGCTCTTAAGAGAGAGTATTGTGTGTTACTGTAGTTAACTGCCCAGATTTCAAGGCTTGAAAGATCAGGTTGAACTAGAACTCATATGAGTTCAGAATTCATATAATCCAAAGGCAACCATAATGATTGCTTCTTCATTTGGGAAGCCCCAATCCTTTGCCCTCGTTGCCCAACAGCTGACCCAAGAATTGCCACTATTGTCAGTCACTGTGGTAGATGTTAGGGAATGCAAAGAAGTCCTAATTTGAAAGGTCACAGATTGCTGGCACATGTGATTTTTTTGGGGGCAGGCTAGGGGATGAAAGAGTTTTTGAATTGCTGGGAATGCCTTAGAAAATCCTTATTCCTCTATATCTCCTTCCTCCTATTAATTTTCTATTTTATGAAATCATCACTGAAGCCAGAGATTAGTCTGCCTACCACTGAGTGCTTTGCTCTGAGGGGTTGATCTTACCTGAGCTGGTGTTACTTGAGGGTTTTCATAAACAGATAGAAGTTTTCTGAAAGTTATAGTTAAAAAGTTCTAGATAGTGTGCTCGCTTCGGCAGCACATATACTAAGATTGGAACAATACAGAGAAGATTAGCATGGCCCCTGCCCAAGGATGACACCTAGATTCGTGAAGCGTTTCCATATTTTTAAAGAAAAAAAAAGTTCTAGATAGTAAACCTTTGAGAGTGTAAAGAAGATAATGTTTCTTTTTTTTTAATATAAGGAATCTGAAATGAATACAATGAGAAGACTTACCTAGAGTTACATAGTAAATTAAAACTGAGATTATAACTAGAAAACACAACTTCTAAGCCTCAACCTAAATAATATGACTACCCTTACTTTTTCAGAGAACTTTGAACTTATGAAGCATTTTAACATAAGTATATTATTTCAATTAATTATTTGATCAAATGATTTAGTATATGTGAAATACTTAGCTTAGTAGTTGGTATATAGAAAGCACTTAATGTTAGCTGTAATCCAACAACTTCATAAGTTAATAGGAATTTTCCCTCCTTTTATTTTGTAATTGAGTAAACAGGTTTACAGAATTGTTTTGCTTGCAATCTTTCTGCTCCTAGGTTTCCTGCTCTTTTCTAGGATTTTTGCTTTTTCTCATATTGCCTCAGAAACAGATCATTCCAATTTACATTTCTTTTATTTTTTAATCGTTTCTTTTCTTTTTTCTTTTTTTGTCCTGATCATGGACTTCTTAAGTGTAGCAAAGAATAGGAGTATGTTTTTCCTTTAAAAATATGGAACGCACCCCTGGCTGGTAGCACAGTAGGTAAGGTGCCAGCCTGTGAACCCGAAAGTCACTGGTTCGATTCCCCAGCCAGGGCACATAACCCAGTTGCAAACCAGGTCTCCAGCCAGGTCTGTAGCTGGAGGCAGGTGAAAGGCAACCATACATTAATGTCTCTCTCCCTCTCTGCCTCTCTCCCTATCCCTCTCTCTAAAAATAATAAATAAAATCTTAAAAAATATGGAATGCTTCACGAATTTGCGTGTCATCCTTGTGCTGATCTCTGTATTGCTGCAATTTTAGTATATGTGCTGTCTAAGTGAGCACTAATTTCATTTTTAGGACATAATATCATAGAGCTGAAAAGGGTCTTCAGTACTATGTAGCCCAGTTTCTTAGCATTGAAAGAGTTGAGGGTAAGAGTTATTAGGGACCTCCAGGTTATATAGCCAGGCTGTCGCAAGACCAAAGCTAGAACCTGTTTCTTCTAACTTATTCAATAAAAAGAACTTGCCCTGGCTGGTAGCACAGTGGATAAGGTGCCGGCCTGCGAACCCAAAGGTTGCAGGTTTGATTCCCCAGCCAGGGCACATAACCAGGTTGCAAGCCAGGTCTCCAGTCAGATCTGTGGCTGGAGGCAGGTGAAAAGCAACCATACATTGATGTCTCTCTCCCTCTCTGCCTCTCTCCCTTCCCCTCTTTCTAAAAATAATGAAATAAAATCTTAAAAAAAAAAAAAAAAGAAGCAGCAGAAGTCTGGAATCCTAGATGGAATTCTCAGTTCTGTCCTGGCTTCTTCTAAAAAGTGGAATGAGACACATACTGTACCTCTGTACCACCTTTACAATGGGTCCTCTTATGTTTATTTGACACCTGTTTTTGGTTACTTAATAGTCCCACCTATGCCCTGGCTGGTGTGGCTCAGTGGATTGAGGACTGGCCTACAAACCCAAGAGTTGCTGGTTTGATTCCCAGTCAGGGCACATGGGTAGGTTGTAAGCCAGGTCTCCCGTCAGGTCCCCAGCTAGAAGCGGGTGAAAGGCAACCATACATTGACGTTTCTCTCTCTTTCTTCCTCCCTCCCTTCCCCTCTCTAAAAATAATGAATAAAATCTTAAGAAAAAAAAAATAGCTGGGCCTATAATGTAAAGGTTTTGAAATTTGTAGTATCTGCCTTCTTTGTTTAGTTCATTTGATGAGAACATTTATTGAGCCCTGGCCGCCTGGCTCAATTAGTTGGAGCGCTATCCCATAAACAAAGGTTGCAGGTTCCATCTCCTGTCAGGGCATATACAGAAGGCAACTGGTTGATGTTTCTCTCTCCCCCTTCCTCTCTCTCTAAAATCAGTAAACATATCCTCTGGTAAGGATTAAAAAGAAAAGGAACATTTATTGAGCTATGGTAGTGTTAGGTAGTCACTATAGTAGTGTTAGGAGTACAAAGGCAAAATTGCCTTTTAATAGGATTTTTTGCCAGATTGCTGGCACATGTTTGGATTTCCAGCTAGGCTGGATTTCCAGCTGGGGGATGAAAGAACTTCTCAATCCTTGGGAATACCCTGTGCTCTAAAGCTCAAATTAAAATCAACAGCATTGTGACCATTGTGGATGGCATTTAGGGTATCATTTAGTGATGGTTTCTGAAGCCCAGAAAAGAAAGTAATGTTATTTCAGATGCAGGTGTATCCCTAGAGAGATGAGGGTGGAGGGGAGGTTAGAAAACAGGGAAACTTGTTAGGTTGAGGTTATTTTTCTCACAGTCTTTTTGTGCAGCAGTCACAACTTGTATCTTTTTTTAAAGATTTTATTTATTAATTTTTAATTTATTATTTTCAGAGAGAGGGGAAGGGAGAGAGGCAGAGAGGAAGAGAACATCAATGTATGGTTGCCTTTCACCTGCCTCCAGCTACGGACCTGGCTGGAGACCTGGCTGGAGACCTGGCTTGCAACCTCATTATGTGCCCTGACTGGGGAATCGAACCAGCGACCTTTGGGTTTACAGACTGGTGCTGTATCCACTGTGCCACCAGCCAGGACAACTTATATTCTTAATTGGACAAATGAGAATATTGAAGGACAGAGAGAAAATGACTTGCCCCAGGTCATATAGCTGGTTAATATCAGATAAGGGTGGACTAAAACATGACTCCTAGTCTAGTGCTTTCTTACATTTGATTGCTGCAACAAATGTAAAGGATAGCATATGAGAGGCAATGTATGTACAGGGAGGCTCCTTTTGTTGTTGTTGTTTTTTTAGATTTTTATTTATTATTTTTAGAGAGAGGGGAAGGGAGGGAGGCAGAGAGGGAAAGAAACATAAATGTATGGTACCTGCCTCCAGCTACAGACGTGGCTGGAGACCTGGTTTGCAACCTGGCTTGCAACCTGGTTATGTGCCCTGGGTGGGAATCGAACCAGTGACCTTTGGGTTGGTAGGCTGGCACCTTTCCACTAAGCCACCAGCCAAGGCTTATTTTTAAGTGCTGAGGCTAATGTTCAATTTAATTGTTTCTATTTCCAGCATCAGCTTTGCTACTAACTTAAATGATACTTTTCTTGGGAGAAAGCAACCTGCAAGCTCTGTTCTCAAGCCAGACAGATAGGAAGGAACTCTATTAAGATTCCCTTCTGAGATGGATGGCTCCTAAGGTCCCTACCACTGAACCAAATTCTGTGCTAGTACATCTGAGGAGTCAGAGGTCAGAGACCACAACGGTGAAGAACCCCTCATTAGGGTCACCTGGGACAGGAAGGTTGCTTGTTTTCTAACTTTAACACTTAGAAGAGTCATACAGCCTGTGACCTTTGCCCTTCTTAGCTGGTGATAGGGGCCCTTTGTCAGTAAAGCATTCATGTGGATTCTACTGCACTGTTTCAGGTCACTCCCCCTATTAAGTCTGAGGCAAGAAAGGGGTTAGTTGAACTGCTTTTCTCATTGTGAGAGAGGTTCGTGTATTATGCTCAGCCAGTTAACAGGTCAGAGGAATGGGTTTCCCACTGTGTGAAATGCCTTTCTTTATTATATGTTCATATTCTTTAAAAACTGGTCTTAGCATTAGACACCCTGGAAAAGGTGATGTTTCTTTTCTAGTAGCTACACAATTAGAAATATTAACTTAGGTTCTTTGGCGAATACTCACTGTGTTTGTGTGCATGCTTTTGTGTCTCTATATGGTGTTCCCACTGCTTCCTCATTCTTACAGAATGAAGTTCTGAAGTATGAAAGTGTCTGAGTCCTGAACACGATAATTGAATGTGACAGGAACACAGTAACTGGAAGACCTGGGAGGCCATGGAAGATTTGCATTGCAAATATAAAAAATAAATAATGAGGCTTCTTTTTCTTTCTTACAGGGAAACTGGATTCCAAGATCCATCAAGGCGCAAAGAAGGGGTTAATGAAGCAGAATAAAGCTGTCTGACCAGGAGAAAAGGAACTATACAGCACAGTGGAGTTTTGTGTTCTAAAATTGTTATCCACTGGTTCTTTGGAACTGAAGCACTAGAAATCTCAAGGGTTGGCCATCAGGCTTTGACTCTCAGTGGTTAAATTCTTACCAAACCTTGTATATTTTTCTTAAAGAGTGGGATTCTTACTTTAAGTAGTAGGTCAAAATCTTTGAATACATTATTTATAAAAACCTATTTTAAAAATTCTAGGTTGTAGACATTTTTTTCTCAGAGTGGTATTAGAAGAGAAAGGAACAAGTTGGAAATTAATTTCTTTTCTGGATTTGTAGTTAAGAAAAAATTTAAATTTAACCTAGGTTAACAATTTTGTGGGGACCACTCAAATTTTAAAGTATCCCCCCACCCCCACCCCCCCAAAAAATGATAGCCTGATAGAGAATTTGGATGTTGGAGGAATCCTGTGTTTGATGCAAACCTATGGGGAGACATGAAAGCTTTTTAGGAAGTTTTCTGCTCCAGTCTAATATCTGTTAAAGCTGGGTCCGACATCTTCAAAAGCTGGGTAACCTTCCCTGGCAAAGTTTTTTTTAAAGAGCTAACCTGAAGAGGTGCTGTCATTTTGCTCTTTGGTTTGAGGCATTAGGCATAAGAAGATCAGACTGGCAGGAGATGGAGCCACCTGCTAAAGCAGCATGAAACCGCCCTATTTATTTTGTTGGTATGCAAAAGCGTCACTTTGATGGGGCAATTAGAAACAAACTGAAAAATAAAATCCCTTCAGTAATTGCATCCAAATACCCCCAGATGCTGAAACCAACCCCTTTAAACCATCCGCGCCCCAGGAAGCTATGAGCTCTGGAAAAAAATAGGAGGTTAGTTTGAAATGAGATTTTTACTAGTCAGTCTGGCCCCACTTAGGGAAGCCCTTTCTTCTGATGCTGTTTAGAAGAGCTGTCAGAATCTCAGTTGCTGGCATCCTCAGGAAATTCATGGTCTTAAATGTGTATGTTCTGCTTTTTATAAAGCAGCACCACCACACTGGGGAAGTTGGATTCCCTCCAGCAGTTGTGTGCATGACTTAAAAAAGAGAGCACAAGGGAGGGAAAAAAAAGTGCTCTGTGTTATGAAAAAGATTAATTTCCCCTTTCTTTAATCCTTCATATTCAGTGTTTATTTGCATTGAAATGCCTCCACTCATTATGCATTGATGTTCACTCAACTGTGAACCCTGCTTGTTGCATAGCTCTAAGCTCTGGCTTTGCAGGACCTGGTCACTCTGGATTCCCAGGGAAAACCCAACAGATTCTTGTTCTGGTCATGCAAACATGCAGTATTTTCTTCCTTTTCCTGTAGGGAAAATGGAAAGGATAGCTAATGGCACTTCTTTAGGGAAAAAAGTCTCTGGCCTCCTACACTCTCGCTGTTAATGAAGCCACATTAGGTTCACTATGCAGTTAATAGCTTACCAAGCAGTGAGTGGCATCTTGAATTATGAGCTAGAATTGTCTGGTTTTCTTAATACCAAAATAAAACTGAAAGACAGGAGGAAAAGAGCCTAGGGACTGGTGGGGTTAAGGGCATTACCTTTTTATTTGAAAGACAGCCTGAGCACAGAAGAACCTGGATTGACATTTCCACCTGGATAGATTGTGTGCGTGCTTAAAGAAAAACATCAGGAGCTGCAAGAGTTCAGGTTATGAAACCATTTTGTGCGCTGTGATAAGAAAGTTTACAAGAACCTTACAAGTTTCTAAGAATCCACCTCAGCATCCAAAATATGTAGCTAGGACACATGAGAAAAATGGCAGAGTAACTTGGAAACTTCTTTTCATGGTTAGACTGTGAAAGCTTCTCTTTAGTTAATGTGGTGGTGTTATAAGGTCTCTCTTTCATTTGCAGAGACACCAGAGAGGAAGTGTGGGAGAGACTTTAGGGTAGATGGCCCTCCATTGCTCAGTGATGAATAGCATAATTTAAAGCTTAGTGGAAATTCTTAGCAGCCTGAGTACAAACTCACTCAGGAATAACCAGCCTCTCAATGCTTTACACTTTGCACTGACCCTACAACTGAAGGACAGGTTGGCCTGGGGGAAGTTTTCACAGTTCTGAGCTGGCTTTCTTTTGCAGCCTCATTATCTGCGCCCCCTTTTGGATAGTTGGGTTCAGTAGCTCCCAAGTGGTCTAGTACCTAAAGGATTCAGTGTTTTGTTTTGTTTTGTTTTATCTAAGTAGGACCCAGTTTCAATTAAAAAAGCTCATTGTGTGTATGTACCAGTAAGATGTCTGGAATAGAGTTAGGGATTTTTTTGCTATAACTAATCTGGAGAAAGAGAACTATGTGTCCCCCTTTTTCTTTTTAAGCTGGAACTTTACAGAAACCCGTTTTTTCATAGGGAGTAGATATGAAAAATTCAGACTTTCACAATTACTTTTACAAGTAATTACAAAGTTAGGGCTTTCAAGAGTTATAACCCTGAATCTTTTTCCATTTTAAGTACTGTATCTACTAAAGCCTATTTATGTGGAGTTCATTTAGTTTGGTAAATTTTTTTTTTTTTTTTAAAGATTTTATTTCATTATTTTTTAGAAAGAGGGGAAGGGAGAGAGGCAGAGTGGGAGAGGGACATCAATGTATGGTTGCGTTTCACCTGCCTCCAGCCACAGACCTGACTGGAGACCTGGTTTGCAACCTGGTTATGTGCCCTGGCTGGGGAATCGAACCTGCGACCTTTGGGTTTGCAGGCCGGCGCCTTAACCACTGTGCTACCAGCCAGGGTGGTAAATTTTTTTTTTAATGCCTTTGCTAGAGCTCCTAGCCAAGATTGAGACAGTATGTTTTTTTTTTTTTTTTTTTCTTTTTTCTTTTTTCTTTTGCCTAGCTAGAAAAGCCAGTTTAAAAAAAAAAAACAAAACAGTATCTAAAGTAGAGAAATCAGCCAACTTCAGTTTATTAGGCCTGGGGGTAGGAAAGAAAGTCCTGTGATGAAGGATGTTTTCTCCTTGAGATTCAAATAGCAAGTACACATCTGCTGTTCTCAGCTTCTGTGAATGTGTTTGAAAGGAGGTGATCCGTATCACAGGCTCCAGCAGCAAACAAGAGATCCAACATTTGGAGGGTTTTTCTACTTCTCTCAGGGAGAGAAAGAAGAACATAGTCACAGTGCCATCCTCTGACACAAAGTAACTTGTGTAAATGTCTGTTCATTGTGTGTGTATGCACTTAATGTGGATTAATCCATGATGTGAAACTTGGTAAACTAATCACATTTCAGATTTCAGTCAGGTCAATGGATAGTCCAAAATGAAAACCTAGTAAATGTTGTACCCTAACTTGGAGTCAGTTAAATAGGGCCTGGAAAGGGAGCCAGGAACAGAACTAAGTATCTACAGACAGCTTTTTCATAGGAAAAGGGTGAGATGTTGGTACAAAGTACAAAAAATGTCAATACAGAAGATTTGAGAAGAGTCTAGAGCTGTAGTATCTAATAAATATGGTAGCTACTAACCACATGTGGTTATTTAAATGAAGTTAAGAATTCAGGCCTTCAGTTACATCAACTATATTTTAAGTGCTCAAATAGCCACATGTGGCTAGTGATTTTTTAATTAGTGCAAACATAAACCATTTCCAACATTGTAAAAAGTTCTATTGGATAGTGTTTGTTAGGAACAGGGGTCAACATACTTTCTCTGTAAAGGGCCAGATAGCAAATATTTCAGGCTTCACAGGCCATTCAATCTGTTACTAGTCAACTCTGTCATAATGCAAATACATCCAAGATAATAAGTGAGTAAGCATGCCTGTGAGCCAAATGAAACTTCATTTATGGATACTGAAATTTGAATTTTATATAATTTTCATATTATAAACTTTTTTCTTTTGATTATTTTTCAGTCATTTAAACATGTAAAAACCATTCTTAGCTCATGGGACATAACCAAAATAGGTGGTGAGCCTGATTTGACCTGTGGGCCATAATTTTTCAATCCCTGTCTAGAGGAACAGAAGTCAAAACTTAAGATTCTTTTACTATATAGGATATCAATCACTTGAAAATTTTTAGTGGTTCTTCCAGACTTGAGAGCTTTCATTGGCTAAAAGTTGGGGTTCACTGTTGAAATCTCTTTTGTTTCCTAGTTTTGCAGTTCAGTCTTTAATAGTCATGTTCTTCAGTGGGATGACTACTCAAGTGCTAACTTTTTTTTTTTTTAAGATTTTATTTCATTATTTTTAGAAAGAGAGGAAGGGAGAGAGGCAGAGAGGAAGAGAGACATCAATGTATGGTTGCGTTTCACCTGCCTCCGGCCACAGACCTGACTGGAGACCTGGTTTGCAACTTGGTTATGTGCCCTGGCTGGGGAATCGAACCTGTGACCTTTGGGTTTGCCGGTAGGCATCTTACCCACTGTGCTACCAGCCAGGGATTCAAGTGCTAACTTTTAATTGTCATGCAAATCTAAAACACTGAACCCTACTCTTTCTCTACCAGCTAAGGAGCTGAATCATCACTTATGACATCACCTACTATAGATTGGAAGTTTGCTGTCACCCAACATCAGCTCTGGCCATGTACTGTCCTAAACAAGCTGAATATTTGGTGGGCCAAAGGGAGATTATCACTCTAGGCCAGCAGACCAGACGGTCTTAATAATCATCATTAGTCATCATGGCCACCCCCAAACACAGGTATCTGTGTGTGTAGAAATGGAGAGTTAAGGGATTTTATGACCTGGCCCTATCCTCAAGTCTAGATAGTGCCACACTATCTAGTCTGGCACTGTTGAAAGATGCCTCAGGGAAAGGGAAGAAAAGAAAGATAAAAACTGCAGAGTTAAGCCCTGGCTGGGTAACTCAGTTGGTTAGAGCATTGTCCCCATACCCCAGGGTTGTTGGTTTGATCTCTCTGGTCAGGGCACAAGTAAGAATCAACCTATGGAAGCATAAATAACTGGAACAACAAATAAGTACTTTTATCTCTCTAAAATCAATTTTAAAATTTTACAGTAAAGTCCTCCAGGAAGGACATAATAGGGGCTAAAATATGGGAGCCTGGAAAATAAAAAACAGGAAAAAAATAGTAAATTTCTGTTTGCTATGAAAGGAGGTGGAAGCTGTAAGAAAGGAGGTCCTGAGGAGTATGTTTCACAAGTGACAGGTTGGGTGGGAGGGTTCGCTTAAACAAGCAGGGACCCAATTCCCTACTGTGTACTATAGTGGGCATGCTGGGCAATTGGAGATGAATGGCAGAAAAATAAGGAAAGGTACAAATTACAATCAGGATGGTTGGTGGGTCGGAAAAGGACAGAATACGACATTTACATAATAAAATGTATGCTTTGATTGGAAGATGGTAAGAACAGGGATATAGAAAAATTAGAAATAGATTTTTAAAAATATTTTATTTATTATTTTCAGAGAGGGAGAGAAGCATCAATGCATGGTTGCCTTTCACCTGCCTCCAGCTACAGGTCCGTCTGGCTGGAGACCTGGCTTGCAACCTGGTTATGCACCCTATCTGGGAATCGAACCAGCGACCCCTGGGTTCGCAGGCTGGCGCCTTATCCACTGTCCCAAAAGCCAGGGCAGAAACGGTAGATTTAAGAGGAAAACAAATAGTAATACGAAAAAAGGAAACCGGAGGACATAGGATAGAAAGTAGGGGGTTGGTACTTTGCCGAACCAAGGGATAAAATGGGTGAAACCATCACTAGCTGTGCTTGCTCTTCGTTTTATGGATGTTAACGTTCAGGCCCCTTAGGGCCCTTTCCCCACAGTTGAAGGACACCCACAGTATTGGTGTCTTCTTTACTTAAGTTGCCATATTTCCCCAGAGACCTCTGCGAGGAAGTCTGGTCCAGCGAGAGTTCTATCCACGAGGAGAGAGCGTTAGGTTCGAGCTTCCAATCCAAGTTTCTTCGAGTTTATCTATGTTTTAACCGGCTCGCCGGGTTTTCCAGCATTCCCAGATCAGACTCTAATCCTGGCTCCTAGTGACCGCACATTCCGAGACCCAGGATTTGGCTCCTTCATCCAGGTTCCGGGTTTCCCCGGCGCTCTCCCGCTCCAGACCCCACAGCAGCCCGGAATCCGGATCCGAGGGCCCGGTGATCCAGTGTCCGGGCCTTCCGGGTGACCCTGGTTGTCCCGGATCGCGGCGGCGGCGGCGGTGGCGGCGGCTGAGGGACCCGCGGCCCCGGACACAGCGGCACCGGCCGGGCGGGGCGGAGCGGCGCGGGGAGGGGCGGAGAGCCGGAGCGGAGGCGGGGTGGGGTGGGGGGGAGGGGCCGCGGGAACGGATGGCGGCCTGGGCCCGGTAGCAACGGCGGCTCTACGGCCCGGGGCTCCGGGCCAGCGGAGGTGGCGGCTCCCCGGACCGGCCGCGCGGTGAGTCCGGAGCTTTGTGTGGAGCTCGGGCTTGGGGAGGAAAGAGGCGACGGCGCTAAGGGGTCCGGGGGCAGCGGCTCAGACGGAGGAAATGGGGGTTGGGGGCCAGGGCGGAGCGTGGGGGAAGGTGTGTATGGGGGTAGGAGGGGGGTCGTTGCGTGGGTGGGGGAGGGGGCGTCTAGGGACACGGGTTGAAGTTCAAAGCGTGGCCGGGCCCGATTCAGGGTGACGGTAGGGGTGCCCGAGAGGGATTTAGGGTCTGGCCAGGTTGTGGGGACAGGCCGGAGAGTTTGAGGCCAGTCTGGTTATCTTGAGGGAGCCCATGGAGACTGGGGCTAGTCAGGGAGTTAGAGGGGTTCAGAGCTAAGGGTTGGGAGCAGGACGTGTGCGTGGCTCAGGATGGAGGAGCAAGGTAGCTGGGAGTGTGCAGTAAGTAGGTTGTGGGTGTGTGCCCCTTCTAGTCTTCAGGTCACATTTACCCCTGTCCTTTTCTTCAAGATGGAGGGATTCCTGGGCTCGGCCCTTCATGCTCTCCTTGCACCCTCCACCCGCCACGGGAGGGTTTGTGACCCTGTCCTGTTTGGAAAACCCATGCTGCCCTCTTTTCCCTTTATGTGTAATTACGGTTGGATCATCTCTGTGCTTTGCTCAGATTCTCCTTCCTCCCTCTGGGGTTGAGGAGGAGGAGACACATCTGACCAATTAATGTGTGTTTGTGAAACAGGCAGCAGCAAACAGTCATTTCAGCTTCTAGGAATTAGGCTCACACAGGGTGGAGAGATCAGAGCCCTTCAGGGAGAATATTTCTGAACAAATCACGGATGATAGAATTCCCTATGAAACAGCGTCCTACCTAAATGAGAGTGGGGAAGGTGGGGGAGAAAGCCTGTCTGTTTGCAGCCATGTGTCCGGGGCCCCAGGGGTTGAGTTAGAGTCCCCAGTCCCCCACAGGCCTCTCTTTTCTGTATTAGGCTTTGCTCTGCAGCCTTGAGTTAATTTCACCCCTGCTGCTTTGTCTTGGGGGAGGGAGCGCTGGTTCAGGCCGTTGTGAGGAGATGACTGTTCTGCTGCCACACACAATAGTCGTGTCATTTTATCGGGAGTGCTACCCCAGGGCCGAGAACTGCTGCTGCAGAGATAAACCGGTCCCTCTCACCCGCCTATTGTGTACACAGTGAAGGTCATAGGTTCAAGTCTTGTCTGAGAGCTTTGGATATGCTCCATCTCCCAGGCTCCTCAGTGCCATTTTCTTCCTTTTCCAGACTGGGGCTTGCCATTGGAGGAGGCCAGACAGAAAGGCTCTTCTTTTTGAGTGAGGAACAATGCAGAGCTCATTGGCACACATTTTTCAGAAGAATAGGGGATGCCAGCCATGTTGCGCCTGCCTCTTCAGCTAGCCTGTACTAAGTTGGGGAGGAATAGTGTCTGGGAGGCTCAACCCTGATGCTTATGTCAGACCTCCAAGGGTCGGTTTCTATTCTGGTTTGAACCACCGTGTTTAATTCTTTTTGTAGAGATGGGACATTCATAAGTGGTTTTTGTGTATTTATTTAGGAATACCACTAAAAACCTGTGCAGGGTTAATACAGGGAATCGAGGACCCAGTACCTTTTTAGTGGTGACTTCCTTGTCAGTAGTAATTGCACAACAAAAAAGCCACAGAATTTGCCTATCTGGTGCAGGGCTGTGGAAACAGAACAACTTTCCTTTTCATCTTTATTTTAATTCTGATGAATGGAGGTGATTTGCTTATTGTGCAGAAAGTCCATATCTGCCTCCTTATTAGGGAGAAGTTTGCCAAAGAGGTGAACACTTGAAAAAAAAATCATTTGAGAGCTTGGGGGTTATTAATGAGTGAAGGATGAGAATAAGCTAGAAGGAATCCTATCCTTGTATATGTATCATAGAAATGTCCAAAATACTATTAGGTAAAAAATATTTGGTGCTAGAAATGAGGTTTTAATTTAGGATAATAAAACTTTCATTTATAAAGAGATAGGAATGTAAGAGAGCAAGTGCACACATGGCCAACAGTTTCATATAGGGTATTGTTGAATAGAAACTTTAGCCTTTGGTTTCGGTAAAGGTCTTTCTGAGGTGCTGAATCAGTGTTGTTTCCCTCATTACTTTATTTCAATGAGTCTTTGAAAAGGATGGCTTGCCACTAAGGTGTTGGGCTCTGTTAGGAAGAAGTTGTTCTGACCTTTGTATTTCCTAATGACAGAACTGTCTTAAGGTCTTCCAAGAGGTGTTGTCTATCTTTAGGCTGCTTTTAACCAGTGTATGTCCTGGGTCTCAGAGTGCAACTGAGTCCACAGCTTTTTGTTCTTGGGCTGTTGGCATTCATTTCTGAATCCTGCCAGGTGACAGTGAAAGCAGAAGCCTCAGGTTAATTTGCCCTGATTAGATGTAGTGTTTTTATTTTTTATTTATTTTTTTAAAAAAGATTTTATTTCATTATTTTTAGAAAGAGGGGAAGGGAGAGAGGCAGAGAGGGAGAGAGACATCAATGTATGGTTGTCTTTCACCTGCCTCCAGCCACAGACCTGGCTGGAGACCTGGTTTGCAACCTGGTTATGTGCCCTGGCCGGGGAATCGAACCTGCGACCTTTGGGTTCGCAGGCTGGCACCTTAACCACTATGCTACCAGCCAGAGCTAGATGTAGTGTTTTTAAATTTGGGCCCTTGCCACAAGGAGTCTTGTGAGTCTTTTGATTGTGACTGTCCTTCAGAGAGCACTTTAGATTCTCCCACTCCCCACCCTGGTATCTTGGTGGAAAATGTTTTCCTTATGAGAGGTCTAGATAGCTGGACAGATTTGTGCTTTTTGTGTGTGAGAATATGGAAGCATAATTTCGGTTCCTAGTAGTAATTGTCTTGCAATTAGCCTATAGCAACTAAAAGACTGGAACAGGGTAATTTGTTGAGGGGTTTACTGATTGCTCTGTCAAGTGGAAGTGCCACTCCTCATTGATTTGACTGGGAACTCCACTGCCCCGGCTCAGCCATGGAGAATGTATTGGATTGATGTGTGGCTTCCAGAAGTTCTTGCTGTGCTCTGTCTCTCTCAGTGCTGCCAGCACCATAGTACCTTTTACTGCTGCCTTCTCCATCTCCAAAGGCAGCCAAACAATTGTGGAAACTGGTCATGGGTGGGAATACTGCCAGACAGACGGGGTCACTCTGAGATAAGGCAGTTTTATGTTGTGTACCAAGTTTTCTCTTCATCAGCTGAATTTTCACTTCTACTTGATATTTGTTAAAAGATTTTATTTATTTTAGAGAAAGGGCAAGGGAGGGAGAAAGACAGGGAGAGAAACATCAGTGTGCAAGCGATAAATCAATCAGTTGCCTTTCAAAAGCCTCCAACTGGGGATCCGGCCCACAACCCAGGCGTGTGCCCTCAATGGGAATTGAACCAGTGACCTTTTGGTTGCAGGCTAACACTCAGTACACTGAGCCCCGTCAGCCAGAGCACTTCTGCTTGATTTTTAAAATTCAGTTTTCTTTAAAAACTAAAAAAGAACAATAACAACAAAACCCACAAAACACAAAAATCACATAGTGTGCTAAATATGCTTTCATGATGTCTCATAAAAGTTGGCTGTTACAGACAAAATGAAGATAGGTGAAGGCTGATTGGCAGGTTCTGGGCCCACAAAAAGGGGAGGTCTCTTTTCACTAGGGAACAGGTAATTCACCAAAGCACCTGCCTAGCTGGGCATGTGAAATTGGCAGCAGCTGTGCAGCTGAAGAGGGATTATTGAGCAGGTGGTTAAAGAATCACATGCCACAGTGACAAGAAAATACTTGGTCTTCCGTGGTTTAGGTTCAGTTCATATCTGTGAAATTGCTCTTTGTTTCACATTTCTTAATGCTTGGTACTGGTTTGTTAGTGAGATGATAATAGAATAGAGAAAAGAGATTTCTTTTTTTCTTTGTTTCTTTTGGATTACCGACTGCTTGCTTTAGACATGGTCCTATATAGTCCTATTGTAGTTCTTGAGTTTTGGCTTTATGCCCTATGAATGGGAAGGAAATGGTGGTAATTCACTGTTTCTAGTACATGCTTCTTAGAGGGAAATGGAAAGAAGAAAATTCTTTGCTTTCAGTGTGGTTAAAAAGATTTAACCTGGGAGGATACCCATCAGGTTTTAGGCAAAGGAGGTAATTGACTTTTTGTGTTAGGTCTGTCTGACATGCTTTACTCAAGAAATATGCATGTGTTTTTCCTTTATGAATGTAATTCTTCACATGAAATTGACATCTCTTCAGTTTGTTTTATTTCATTTTTAGTGTCTCTCAACACCTTTATAACTCTTTTCTCAGGCATTGAGATTAATTATCACTTGTTAGAATCAAATCATCACCATAGGGCCAAGTCATGTTAAGGAAATATCTCCACTAAATATTTATCTTTAAAACAAGTGTAGAAGCCTTGGCTGGTGGCCCAGTGGATAAGGCGCTGGCCTGCGAACCCAAAGGTCGCTCGCTAGTTCAATTCCCAGCCAGGGCACATAACCAGGTTGCAAGCCAGGTCTCCAGCCAGGTTTGTAGCTGGAGGCAGATGAAAGGCAACCATACACTAATGTCTCTCTCCCTCTCTGCCTCTCCCTTCCCCTTTCTCTAAAAAGAATAAACGGGGGGGGGGGGGGGGGGGAAGACTTAAAAAAATAAAATAAAACAAGTGTAGAATTTTCTATAACTTGAAGGAAGACTTCCTATTCTGATGTTTTCAGCAAATTCCCATTTTTCTTAAAGGTTATCATCTTCTGTTAATATAATTTTCTTTCACATAGTCATGCCACTATAGTTAATGCAGTGGCATAGAAGCTAAATTTTATAAGCAAGTAACTTGGTGTTTATTTGCTAACTTCTTTAGTGCCTTCCATTCATTTTCTATGTTAGGCTGACAGGTTGTGTGCTGCTTCTGTTGAAGTGTGTATGAGCACGCGCACACATTGTGTGTGTATATACATATATACGTATATATACATACACATGTACGTGTACATATATATGTATATGTATATATATTATGAATTCATGGGGTATTGATTGAATAAAAAAGGTCATGTTAACTGTTTCAGAGTTCAGAAATCCCTTTTCCAGGTGGAGTGAAGGCTCTTACTTATATGTCAGAGAGAGACAGAGATATAGACAGGTAGCTAGATTGATTTGGGGGGAAGGGAGGCAAACGGTGTGATTCTGGGGCCAGAGCCAGTGGACCACCGTAGAGACGGGAACATTTGGAAGAATCTGCTTAAACCTAGTTTGTAACCTAGATTTAAGTGGGAGCCTAGCAATTTGTATAGTATTTACTTCTGGGAATAAATATAAACTTCTTTATTTCCCCATATCAAGCCATCACAATTGTTTGTTTTAAGCAGTTCACAAAGCACCATACTCTTGCCTAGCAAGCATTCTCGGTAGTTTGCTTTCTCATGCTTCTTTCCTCCCCCACCTCCCAGAGCTAGTTCTCTGCTCTGAAGACTTTTCTCTAGCAGCTTGGAAACACTCTAATTACTGTAGCTATTATAGTCACAACCCAGATCTTCCACCTCCTTCCCACTCACCCCTTTCTATCTTCCTTTCCCCTCCCCTTGCTCTAGCAGCAGGAGTTGAACTGCAATCTCATGAGCACAGTCAGATCTATGAATGAGCTTTATATCTTGTCAGGGCAGAACTCCAGATCCAACAGGGCTGATTTTTCATGGTTTTCTTGCTGTTTGTTCTTGGATCAGAGTCCCAGAAATAAGAGATGGCAAATACCTATTAGGTTATATCTAGTCCATCACTCAGGAGCAAACCTAGGATCTTTCTCTTGTCTCTGTGAGAATTTTTCCCTTATTTTTTTGTAGGTGAGAGCTCTGTGATGCCAGGCAAGCTCTGAAACTGCCTTCTTTTTATTGTGCTCTCCGGTCATTAGTGTCTGGCTAACTTTGCTCTCGGGTTTTTATTCTTATCCTGTTTTCAGGATTACTTGCTCTCAGCAATGTCTTTACCTCTTCACCTTCGGTCCTTTCTTCATTGTTGGCACCGCAGTTGTGGTGGGTTCCCTTTGTATCATCAGTTTTCTATGCCAGAAGTTACTACTATTCAAACCTTTGCTATAAGAAGATGCATCTCATAGAAGCACAGGATGCACATCCTTGAAGGTAGTAAGTAATGAAATGGCTTAGAAAATATGTGCAAGATTGTGCACTTAAGAACGCCCTGTACTGTATGAACAAATGATGCTTCCTTCTGTTTAATTTGGGATACTTTCTGGTCTAATGCTTTGATCTCTTTATCTGGATGAATTTTATTTTTATGTGTGGTTTAATTACAATTACAGTTAAGTTATTGTCTGGTTTAATAGTGTTGGGTGTTTTCTTTGCTTTTCATAGAATTGGGAGTCATAACCCCAGGTTCTCATCACTACTATGCCTCTAACTAGCTGTGTGACCTTACGTTAGTCACACCTGTTTTTACTGTCCTTATCTGTAAAATGAGCACATTAGACAAGATGTCTGTAAGGTTCTATTTAACTTTGAATTTTATGATATCAAGGTTGAAAGTGGGTTTCCCACTGACTGGAAAGTGATGGAAGTGAGTACTATATAATTACTGTGTCAAAAATATAGTCAATATTAAGAGGGGAGGAAAAGGGGGATGGATATAATACAACAACAATAAAATTAAATTAAAAAAAATATATATATATAGTCAATATTCAGAAGGGCTTTTGAGTGTAGTTTTAGTTTTCTGGGGCTTGACTTTTACTCTTCTTTGACATGTTTGTGAAGCTTATCCTGTGCTTTTTTTTAAACTAGGTCATCTTTTGAAGGGTCTTGTACCCTTATGCTGCAAGTTCACCAGCTTGTCAAACAATGTCTTTTCATAGTCTGCTCAAGCCATAACAATAGAAATCAGAAATCTGAAGAAAACCAGCCTCAGCTTGTAAGAAGGAAATCATATCTGGAAGGATTTGCCAGATATCAATAAGTAATTTTGTGCATTTAGTCAGGGATCTAAGATCATAAATCTCTTAGAAGAAATCTTTGAACTAACTGGGACTGATTGTGGAGATGGTCTGGGCATTTTTCCTTTTTTGACCTGTCAGTGGAAAACCTTTCAGTTAACTTCTTAGGATTGAATAGATGAGTTTCTCACTGTGTTTTGTTTAGAAAATAAAATATTTTATTTTAAAATAAATCCTAACTTGATGATTTGGTGGAGTATGACTAACAAGGGGGATCTCTTAAATACTTGGTAAAAGGGACTGAAGAATTGAAAGCTGGTGACTGTAGGAACTCTTTGTTTTCAAGCAGTTTAAAAGAATACATAAGCAAGTTAATTTCCCAAGTTAGGATTTTTATCAACATTTCCCAGTTAATTCCTGGATTTGGAACTTCCAAAAGCAGCTGTTTATTAAATGTTACAAGGAGGATGACAGTCTTTTAGTCTGTTTGTTTGTTAATATAGTAAAATCACATGTTTAACCTACTTTTGAACATTGGAAGAAGCAGTCACTGTTTTTAAATTTGTACATGAAACATCTATCAATCTCTAATAGGAAAATTTGATGGGCAGCGCTCTTATTTGTTTTGGATTCGCAAAAAGTCCTGGGAGTACTTTGTTTTATTCCCAGCCATCTGTAGCTTATTACCAATTTTCAGGTAAGCTAAAGGTTATTGGGAAGTGCTGCACTTGCATGTGAGATTTTAGAAAGACTTATATTAGAAACATAAATAGTTTTTGTAGATAGGTTTTTTTAAAAAACATGGCAACTAAAACATAAGGTATTGAATTGGAAAGTGGCCAGATTAGAAGCCAAGCAACCATGAATGAAATCCAGATCCTGGCAGTTACATTGCATGCTGGTACTGCATTGCATGCTGGTACCACGCTGCATGCTGGTAACTGTAGTTTCTTAGGCTGTCAGTTCAGTATTTTTAGAGGAAAGAGCAGTGTCTGCTCTATTCTTTTCTTTCTTTCTCTTTTTCTTTTTCTTTTTGAAAATGTATTCATTATTTTTAGAGACAGTGGAAGGGAGGGAGGAAGAAAGAGAGAGAAACATCAATGTATGGTTGCCTTTCACCTGCCTCCAGCTGGAGACGTGGCTTGCACCCTGAGTATGTGCCCTGGCTGGGAATTGAACCAGTGACCCTTGGGTTCGCAGGCTGGTGCTCAATCCACTGAGCCACACCAGCCAGAACTTCTTTTCTTTCTTAAATCTTCACTTACTCATTTATAGAGAGAGAGGAAGTGAGGAGAGAGAGAAAGAAACACTGATTGGTTATTTCACTTATGCACTCACTGGTTGCATCTTGTATGTGCACTGACCAGAGATCAAACCTGCAACCTTGGTGTATCGGGACAATGCTCTAACCAATTGAGCTGCCCACCTAGGGTGCTCTATTGTACATAGAGTACTGACAGTGTGCCAGCAAAAATCGTAGCAACATTCCCAGGTAAAGCACTTTGGGTTTGGTTGGGATGAACTTTTATTCGCATTAGCCTAAGTGGATGTTCAAGAATGTACCTTGTGTACCTTAGTTACAAATTCTGAGGTTTGATGTGAAACTCAGCATTTATCTTTGTTCTGGAACTGATACTTCTATAGCAGAGTCTTAAAGAATGATACCAGAAATGGAACTACAAGAAGGTAGTTGCAACTGTGGAGCTTATGGGGTAAATGAATCTGAAAGGTATGCAAAGAAGGGGGAAATTTGTTTTTTACTTGGCATTTGTTTCCAGTGGTACCGCTGGTTCATCATTTCTGAAACCTGCCTTCCCTTCCCTAGACGTTACAGCTTCTTCCAGTTGCCATGGCACAAAACTTTGACTTATATTTCGTTCTATTTTATGCCTCACCACCTTATCTAATCATTTATTACATTTGGACTATTCTATATATCTTGCCACTTTTTCACTTAATCGCTTAGTTTAGGCTTTCATCTGTATATTACTGTAATAACCTCATGGTTAATGCCTCTTTCTGTATTCCATACTATAGACTGCTGCAATATTATTATAATTTTTATGTATTTCTTTATCTGCTATTTATTGAGCACTTATGTGCCAGGCTAGATATGGTCTCTTTCCCTTCAGAACTTAAAAGTCTAATGGTGGGCCCTGGCTGGTGGCACAGTGGATAAGGCACCCGCCTGCGAACCTAGAGGTCGCTGGTTCAATTTCCCAGCCAGGGCACATAGCCAGGTTGCAAGCCAGGTCTCCAGCCAGGTCCCCAGCCAGGTCCGTAGCTGGAGGCAGGTGAAAGGCCATACATTGATGTCTCCCTCCCTCTCTGCCTCTGTCTTCCTTCCCCTCTAAAAAATAATAAATAAAATTTTAAAAAAAATTCTTTTTAAATAAAAAATAATGTCTAATGGGGGAGACCAACAGTCCGGTAATGCATGTATGATTAGGACCTGCACTGCTCTCAAAGGAAAGAATTTGGTTCTAGAAGAGTATATAACAAGGAACCCCACCTCCTTGAAGCCTCTTCTTCCCACCAAAGTATCTGTAGAATTGATTTCATCTTCCTCTGTATCTCTTCTAACTCTTTGCTTGGATCTCTATTATATAGTGCTTTATCACACATTGTCTTTAATTACATTTAAGTAATTATAGTTATTTATGAGTATATCTTTTTCCTTCCTCATTCTAAACTTCATAGGAGACCTGTGTCTCCTCTCTTCCTATGGCTTCTAGCCTAGTGTTTTGAATACAACTTTATATTTAATTAATGCTTGCTGAATTGAATCGGAATTTAACTGTTGAAAACAGAAACTTCTTGTGAGTTTTTTTTCCGGCTTTTTATTTATTTAATTTTAAAAATTGATTATTTTCAGAGAGAAAGTCAGGAAGGGAGGAAGGGAGGGAAAGAAGTATCAATGTATGGTTGCCTTTTACCAGCCTCCAGCTAAGGACTTGTGGCTTGCAACCTGGTTATATGTCCTGATTGGGGAATCAAATCATTGACCTTTGGGTTCACAAGTTGGCACGAATCTACTGAGTCACCAGCCAGGGCTTCAGGCTTTTTTTCATGCTAAGGTAACTTCTGTTCAACACATTGTATCCCAAATGTAATAACCTAGGAACAAGGCAGACTATGAAAGCCTTCAGAAATCCTTCAGACTCGATGGCAAGCATTTGATGCCTTTACTGCCTGCATTAGTATTGTGGTTTCATATATTCTAGCTGATAGAAGACCCGGGGGTCGGGGGGTTAGTGTGTAGCTGGTAGAGGCAACGTAGTTCACTCATAGGAATCGGACTGGTTCTGTTAAAGGGATATATAGCCATTGTTGAGCCTCTGGATGTTATTGAACCCTGGGAGTTCTCTCTGTTTTTTGTTTTTTTTTATTTATTTCTCTTATTCCATAAATATTTATTGGATTCCTGCTAAGTGTGAGGTCCTATTCCAGCTACTTAAAAATCTATCACTGAATAAAAGAGACAAAAATAGTCCATATCTTATGGATCTTATCTTTTAACAGAAGGAAACAGCAATAAGCATGATAAATGATTATACAAGGTCTCTCCAGAGAAAGTCCAGCCGTTGTTAATGTAATGAGAACAGTTTGCACAATCTCATCAATGTAACCTGGCAGCTAAGGAGAGTGGACTGGAATGCCCATGCGTGAACAAAGATGACTTCACTGTATTAGTCAGTGGGAGCAGTAGACACCATTGAGTGAGCATGTGTACTGTGTGAGTGACATCCAAAATAACCGAGCAAGGAGAGTAACAAATAATCAAATTTTGCATTAAACTTGAACATTCCTCCATGGAAACTATTCAGATGATGTAGAAGGCCGCAGCTATGGGCATTGGCAGCTTCAGCACAACAATGCACCTGTTCATGCACCATCTGTGCAGGGTTCTTCAGTGAAATATCAAATCACCCAGGTGACTCAGTCCCCCTACAGCCTAGATTTGGTGCCCTGTGACTTATGGCTTTCCCCAAAACTAAAATCACCTTTGAAAGGGAAGAGATTTCTTATAAAGGAACCATGGACATGGACAACAGGTGGGATTGACTTTGGGGGGAAAGGGTGGGTGGGGAGGGGGACAGAGGAGAGCAAAAAAAGGATGGATGTAATACAACAACAATAAAATTAAAAGAAAAAAAAAGAAAAAGAAAGGGAAGAGATTTCAGACCATCATTGAGATTCAGGAAAATGGGCAGAACAGCTGATAGCAACATTGTTTCTTATATATTGTATCTTCTTCAATAAATGTCTCTTTTTCATATTACATGGCTGGATATCTGCTGGACAGACCTCTTACAATATTTTTTTTTAAGGGTTATAAATTATGCTCTCAAAGGAAAGAATTTGGTTTCAGACAAAAGAGCACCTAGAAAAATAAAATAGAGCATAGTAGGGACATTAGCAATATGGAGGAAGGGTAGATGGGGAGGGGAGGGAATTTACAGCTTGAAATAAGCTGGTCAGAGTGGGCATGTGGATATATGGTGCTGGTGTGTTACCGGACTGTTAGACACTTCCCCGAGGTGACTGAATGCTCTTCTGCCCAGCGGAGAGAAAGGCAGAAGCTGCAATTGTTTCAAAGAGCCTAACTGACATTGAGGGAGAAATAGCACTCATCATGTTCTTTTCTTCCGGATGCTCCTTTGGCTGGCATTCCTGGAAGTTAATCAAGGTGAAAATTGCAGTCAGTCTTCTCTGGAAGAGAAGTTCCACCAGGGGTGGAACTGGAAGCTTTGTAGCCATTTCCCAGAGGGGTGGGATTTACCCTACTCTTGACTGGGCCTTGATTACTAGAGTAATGGGCGAGTTGGGCCTCTGGGCTTTCTCCTTCCTCAGTGGGAAATGCCCAATATCATGGCCTTACCTCTTTCTAGTGAGGCCTCGGCAACTGTGGGTAGTTCTTTAAAAAATTGCTTTTTTACTTTGGCCAGTGGCACAGTGGATAAAGCGCCGGCCTGTGAACCCAAAGGTCGTTGGTTTGATTCCCAGCCAGGACACATAACTAGGTTGCAAGCCAGGTCTCCAGCCAGGTCTGTAGCTGGAGGCAGGTGAAAGGCAACCATACATTGATGTCTCTCTCCCTCTCTGCCTCTCTCCTTTCCCTTCTCTCTAAAAATAATAAAATCTTTTTAAAAAATAATAAAGCTTTTTTTTTTTTAATTTTATTGTTGTTGTATTACATCCATCCCTTTTTTGCTCCCCTCTGTCCCCTATAAATAAGCTTTTAAGGAGTGTGCACTCTGCTCTCAGCTTAAAAGTTGAATTTTCAGGTTTGTGGTATTGTTTACTTCCTCTCAACACTTAGCTAGATATGTTTCGGAAGTCTCAGTACTTCATTAGCTGGAGGATGAAGTGTCTCGATATTTAGGTGCTCTTTTGTCTGACTTGTATATTGTAAATTTTCTTAGTGTTCTTGCCCTTTATTCATCATTCTACTTCATCATTATTTTTCATTACTTCTTTCCATTTTTCTTATATGAAACTGATAGGAAACAAATTTCTTAGGCCTGATCGCTGTGTCAGTAATTGACTGCAAGCTGAAATTCCTACCTCATATACAAGACATGGAATGTCTTATTTCTGTTCTGAGTTATGTATAATGCAGCTTGTGGACATCAAGCTCTCAGCCTGTTAACGTGAATGCTGTTTGATGTCGCTGAGGTGCAGGGTACCTGTACACGCTATTTTTATCTCATCAGCTGTGCAGTTGCAATGCACAATGAGACCTACCTGCCATTCTGTACAGATAGGTACATTCCTATCTAGTTTTAGAATAAGGTTCTGTTATTATTGTTGTTTTTAGAGAGGGAAAAGGAGAGAGGGACAACCATCAATTTGTTGTTCCCCTTGTTTTATGCATTTTATGCATTGGTTGATTCTTGTATGTGTCCTGACCAGGGACCAAATCTGCAACCTTGCTCTATTGGGATGGTGTTCTAACCAACTAAGCTACCTGGCCAGGGCTAGAATACAGTTCTTAAAGAACTTGGTCCATGCTAAGAGAAATCTGTTACTTTTAGACAGATGTGGTTTTTATGTGAGGTGAGCTTTGAGGCTGATTTCACAGGGCTTTTCTCTGGATTTGCTGTATACGAATGTGAAGTCCACTTACTGATATTGTGACTTTTAAAGCTAGCAGCTGTTAATTCAAGTGTATGTTTCCCTCTCTCCCAGGCAGACTAGAAAGACTTCCAGGTCAAATGATGATAGATGCTTAATATTCTCTTTTTCCTGATTAGAACATGCGTTAATCTTTTTAAAAGCACAGGAACTACAGAAAGAACTCCCAGGAATGTTAACATTTAATATTTCCAATGCATTTTTTCACATCTTTTCCCTAGCTATCTGGGCTTTTCTTAATCAAGTCAATAAACTTGATGAAATAAAATTTATTCAAAATTTTAGGAAGAACTGAAGAATAAGCTGTGGAATTCTTAGTGAAAGTGTATCACTTCAAGTTGTAAATAGCATAATCACTACACACAGACTGGTTTAGATTTCAATTTTTTTTTTTCTCTCAAAAAGAAGGGTCTGGAGGTGAGAGGACTAAAAACTATATTGGAAAATTGGTAAATGTAAGTTAAGAATTGAAATGACTTGGTACCATTCATATTAGTTTACATAAGGGGAAGTTATGACAAATACTAACAATTTTGTGCGGATAGAGTTGTTACCAGTGGACATTGTTTAGTTTGAAAAGACTTAGAAAAGTCAAGCCAAAGGCTGTTTAAAAACTTTTGCCTGCCCTGGCTGGTAGCATAGTGGATAAGGCGCTGGCCTGCAAACCCAAAGGTTGCTGGTTCGATTCCCCAGTCAGGGTACATAACGAGGTTGCATGCCAGGTCTGTGGCTGGAGGCAGGTGAAAGGCAACCATACATTGATGTCTCTCTCTCCCTCTCTGCCTCTCTCCCTTCCCCTCTCTCTGAAAATAATAAATAAAATCTTAAAAAACAAAAAAAACACTTTTGCCTGAACCCAAAGGTCGCTGGTTTGGTTCCCCAGCCAGGGCACATAACCAAGTTGCAAGCCAGGTTTCCAGCCAGGTCCATGGCAACCATACATTGATGTCTTTCCCTGTCTGCCTCTCTCCCTTCCCCTCTTGCTAAAAAAAATAATAATAAATAAAATATTTAAAAACAAACAAAAACTTTTGCCTGGGTTGCAAGGCTAACCTGTTTCTCCCTTTCCCCCTCTAAAGATAAATAAGTACACACACACATATGTGTGTATATATATATATATTTTTTTTTTCTTCTTCTTCTTTAAAGATTTTATTATTTTCAGAGAGAAGGGCAGGGAGGGAGGAAGAAAAGGAGAAAAGCATCAATGTATGATTGCCTTTCACTTGCCTCCAGCTACAGACCTGGGTGGAGACCTGGCTTGTAACCTGGTTATGTGCCCTGGCTGGGAATTGAACCAGCCACCTTTGGGTTCGCAGGCTGGTGCCATTCCACTAAGCCACACCAGCCAGGGCTTAAAGATAAATAAATATTAATTTTAAAAAACTAAAAACTTTTGTAATGGAATGGACAAATGTTTTGTTGTACATTAGCAAATTTATTTTCTGACAATGAACACTTAATAAATAGTTCCACCATTCCTCCTCTGCAGTTGTAAGACACAGAAACTCTGAAAATGGAGCTTTTATAAGGTAGGCACACCTGACTCCGACTAATAAGCCACTTACATTCTTTTTGGGTTCTGTTTCAAGTAAATACTCATTTTGCTGTATGGATATTAATGAGTTTTTATGTTAGAGTGCTCCATTTTCTACTCAAAGTATTATACTATATTATGGTATGTTAATTATCTTAGCTTTTTACAGGCAAAATACTGAGGTTCAAATACGTGCAGTGGCTTGCCCTAGAGATTGTTGCACATCTATGGGAATAAGGGAGAGTAAAAAGTAGAATTGAGCTTTTCTTTCTTTTTTTAAATTTAATTTAATTTTAAATTTAATTTTATTGTTGTTGTATTACATCCATCCCCTTTTTACTCCCCTCTGTCCCCTTCCCCACCCACCCATTCCCCACCAAAGTCAATCCCACTTGTTGTCCATGTCCGTGGTTCTTCCATAATTGAGCGTTTTTGCTTTCTTCTTAGTGTGTGTGTGTGTGTTTCCTCATTGCCCTGTGCTGATTCCTTATGACGTTACTTCTAAAAACATTGATAAATTATTCTAGGTGCAAGAGTTTAAGCAGTGACACTTAACCTTATTTCTCATTTGACACTTTAATAAATGTTTTCCATTCCTGACTAGCGTGGCGCAGTGGGTTGGGTATCATCCCTCAAACCAAAAGGTCACCGGTTTGATTCCTGGTCAGGACACATGCCTGGGCTGCGGCCAGGTCCCCAATGTGAGGTGTGTTAGAGGCAACCCATGAATGTTTCTCTTGCACATCAGTGCTTTTCCCCCTCTCTGTCTCCCTCCCTTTTTCTCTCTCTCAAAATAAATAAATAAAATCTTTTAAAAATATTTTCCATAAATGAGATATTTAGGTTTCCCCATGAAATTAAGCCCTTTCAGGTACTTAGGTTCCAAAATTGTTTAGATTATAATTTAGGATACCTTGGCTGTTGTGGGTAGATGGAAGGACTGTTGTGCGTGGGAGATGAAAAATAAATTAGCTTGAGTGTAGACAAATATTACATTTAAAAAGAAGCAGAAAAGTCCAAACCACTTTCTTAGCACAATTAACTTTAACAATTGCAGTCCCTAAAGGAGGCTTGGAATCTTGGTAAACTATTCCTAGAAAAATTAGCTCAGTATGCTGCCAGGAAAATGCTTGGCATCATTAGAAAGAGAATCAGAATTAAATAAAGATAAAAATAAACTCCCCTCTGTACAAAATCAAACTTTGTCTATGTTTGTGATAGCTGTATTCTGTTGATTCCTCAGAAATGCATATCAGAGCTGGTGACCAAAGGAGGTAAAGACTTTAATGAAGACATGAAAGGAAAAAAAAAAAAAAATTTGGATCTTCTTTTTTAAGGTTTTATTTATTTTTACAAACAGGGGAAGAAAGGGAGAAAGAGAAGGGAAGAAACATCAATGTGTGGTTGCCTCTTGTATACCATGACGGGGGACCTGGCTTATAAGTTCTTTGGTCAGTCCATTTCCTATACTGTACTCTACACCTCCATGGCTGTTTTGTAACTACCTATTTGTACTTTCTTTTTACATTTTTATTATTGATTATGCTGTTAACAGTTGTTCAATTTCTTTTCCCTTTGCTCCCCTCTGCCCACTACTCCCCTTCCTTCCAGTAATCTCACTCCCCCTTAGTTCATGTCCATAGGTCATGCATATAAGTTCTTTAGCTTTACCCTTTTCTGTACTATTTTTAACACCTCCCTTTTATTCTGCACCCTCCAACTATGCCTCTTAATCCCTGCATCATTTTCCCTCTTCACCCTGTTCCACCTCCCAGTAACACTCTTCCAAATGTTCCCTGTACCTATGACTCTTCCCATTCTGGTTGTTTGCTTAGTTTGATTTTGTTTTTATTTTTTAGGTTCTATTGTTGATTATTGTAAGTTTGTTGTCATTTTAATGTTTATATTTTTTATCTTCTTTTCTCTAAATAAATCCCTTTAATATTCATATAATAAGAGCTTGGTGATGATAAACTCCTTTAGCTTTACCTTGTTGGGGAAGCACTTTATCTGCCCTTTCATTATAAATGATAGCTTTGCTGGATAGAGTAATCTTGGTTGTAGGTCCTTGCTTTTCATCATTTTGAATACTTCTTGCCTGCAACGTTTTTTTAAAAAATGAGCTGATTATCCTATAGGTACCCCTTTGTAGGTAACTCTCTTCTCTTGCTACTTTTAAAATTCTCTCTTTAACCTTTGACATTTTAATTATGTATGATGTGTTTTGGTGTGGTTCTCTTTGGGTCTAGCTTGTTTGGGACTCTCTGAGCTTAGACTTGTATGTCTATTTCCTTTGCCAAATTAGGGAAGTTTTCCTTCATTATTTTTTCACATAAGTTTTCAATTTTTTGCTCTTCTTCTTTTTCTTCTGGAACCCCTATGCTTCAGATGTTGGCATATTTAAAGTTGTCCCAGAGGTTCCTAAGCCTCTCCTCATATTTTTCAATTCTTGTTTCCTCAATCTGTGCTGGTTGACTATTTATTTCTCCCTTGCATTCCAAATCGTTGATTTGAACCCTATTATCCTTTCCTTTACCATTGGTTTTGGGTGCATTTTTCTTTATTTTACTTAGCATACCCTTTACTTCTTCTGTTCTGCATTTGCTATACTTCAGTATGTCTGTCAAGTCTGTGACCATCTTTATCGCCAGCATTTTGAACTCTGTGTCTGTTAGGTTGGCTATCTCCTCCTCGCTTAGTTCTTCCACTGGAGCCTTGATCTGCTTCGTCTTTTTGGGTCATACCTCTCTGTGTCCTCAGCTTAACAGCATTCTGTGTTTGCTTCTATGTCTTAGATAGAGCTGTCACACTTGTTACATTGTAAGGGGCGGAGCCTTAGGTATTTGTCAGTGTGGGGTGACCTGTTTCACTAGGTTGTGGCACTATATGTGGGGGAGGAGTCTGAGAGGAAACAGTGCTGCTAATGCTGCTTGCTATTTGACAGCAGCAGTTTCTACCGCTGCCCCAACCCCTACTTGCTTTGACAATTAGAAGCACTGTGGCACTAGTTTTTCCAGCACCTGAACCTTGGGCTGTGTGATCTGCTCTGGAGCTGCTATTGCTTCCCAAGTTTATTTATTTATTTATTTATTTATTTATTTATAAAGATTTTATTTCATTATTTTTAGAAAGAGGGGAAGGGAGAAAGGCAGAGAGGGAGAGAGACATCAATGTATGGTTGCTTTTCACCTGCCTCCATCCACAGACCTGACCGGAGACCTGGCTTGCAACCTTGTTATGTGCCCTGGCTGGGGAATCGAACCTGCGACCTTTGGGTTCGCAGGCAGGCGCCTTATCCACTGTGCTACCAGCCAGGTGCTTCCCAAGTTTAAATGTATGACTGTGCTTCTGGCTGCGGCCTCAGCTCCTGCACCACTGCCGCCACTCTCCACCCAAGCTCTGCCCCTCCTACCTGTCTGGCTGAGTATTTCTTTATAGCTTCATTTCTTGCACTTCCATGTAGTTTAATTTTCTGGAACTTCTGGTTGTTTTTGTTTAGTTTTGAGATAGATATAAGTTCCTTCTTAGCCATGAGGGAGACACAGCATGTCTCTCTACTCTCCCATCTTGACCCAATCTTCAGCTTTTATTTTGTTTTATTTTTTTAAAGATTTTATTTACTTATTTTTAGAGAGAGGAGAAGGAAGGGGAAAGAAAGGGAGAGAAACATCAATGTGTGGTTGCCTTTTGTGCGCTGCTAACTGGGGACCTGGCCCACAAGCTAGGCATGTGTCCTGAATGGGCATTGAACCTTGGTTCAAAGGCCAGCACTCCATCAACTGAGCCACAGCAGCCAGGGCCCAATCTTCAGCTTGAAAAAACAGAGGAAATATTCTCAAATCCTATCAAGTGAAAAAAAAAGAACATACAGACTAGCTCCTGGCTGGTGGTTCAGTGGATAGGCACCAGCCTGCGAACCCAAAGGTTGCTGGTTCAATTCCCCAGTCAGGGGACATAACCAGGTTGCAAGCCAGGTCCGTAGCTGGAGGCAGGTGAAAGGCAACCATACATTGACATTTCTCTCCCTTTCTTCCTTCCTCCCTTCCCTTCTCTCTAAAAATAATGAATAAAATCTTTCTTAAAAAAAAAAACATACAGACTTATTTACCAGTTCTTAGGATTCTGTATTGGATAAAGAACACCCTTTCAAGTTAGAAATGAATTGAACTTAATTATTGTGTTATTTTTATCAATAGGAAATAAATGTGCAAACCCTAAACATAGAAGTTAAAAGTAATGTCAAGATTTTCCCATGAAACTTTATTTTTAAAAAGATTTTATTTATTATTTTTTAGAGAGAGGTTAGGGAGAGAGGCAGAGAGGGAGAGAGACACTAAAGTATGGTTGCCTTTCACCTGCCTCCAGCTACAGACTTGGCTGGAGACCTGGCTTGCAACCTTGGTTATGTGCCCTGGCTGGGGAATTGAACCTGCGACCTTTGGGTTCGTAGGCTGGTGCCTTATCCACTGTGCCACCAGCCAGGGGCTAATTAAACTTTTTATTTCAAGATAATTGTAGAGCCTCATGCAATTGTAATAATAATACAGAGAGATCCTTTGTACCTTTTCCTCAATTTCCTCCAGTGGTAACAACTTGCAAAACTATTTAATACAATATCATAATCAAAGATTGACATGGATACAATACACCTATCTCATTCAGATTTCCCCAGTTTTACTTTTACCCATTTATGAATGTGTAAGCTTAGTTTTGCGCAATTTTACCATGGTAAACAAGAAACTCAACAGTTTCATTACCACAAAGGTCCCTTGTATTGCCCCTGTATAGCTAGCCATACCTGCCTAACTTCTGCCTTTCCTCTCATCTCCCATAAGGTCTTAAAAATTACTGAATTGATAATTTTATAATAACCTATTGGGGGAAACAAGGGATATTTCCAGGTGTACAGGTAATCCCCAACTTAACAATGGTTCAACCTATGAACCTTTGGGTTTGCAGGCTGGCACCTTATCCACTGTGCCATCAGCTGTATATTCTTAACATTTTATAAAATTATTTTAAAATGCTTTATTTATCAAAATAATATATCTATAACTTTGTTTTTTTCTTCTTGTGAAATTTATATTAAATAGTACTACAGTTTTCAGTGAATCTCAGCAGTCTACTGTTTATTCCTTCTCACCACCAAGTCTCACTCCCGAGAAATCAAGTGCTTTAAACTTTTTAGTCTTTTTCTTGTATTTTATTTCATATTTCTAAACAATAATATGCTCTCCTATTGCCCTCTCCTTATCAAATCCTCCTAATATTGTTATCTCACAATTTTTAGTTAAATCAATGTTCATTATTATGTTAAGGGTTGTTTATTATTGAGCTACTTAGTACACTGTTATATTTTCCTGTACAACTTTATTTTTTTCTGTCCTCACCTGAGGACATTTTCTTACTGCTTTAGAGAGGGAGGAAGAGAGAGAAACAAACATTGATGTGAGAGAGAAACATTGATTGGTTGCCTCCCGTAGGTACTGGTACTGAGGTCATTTGCACCTAGACTGGGATTGAATCATAACCTAGGTATGTGCCCTAACTGGGACTCAAACCCACAACCTTTTGGTTACAGACAACGCTCCAACCAACTGAACCACACTGGCCAGGGCTACAACTTTTTGTTGCTGTTTTTTTTTCTTTCAGGATTTAACATCCTAATTACCTAATTTTTGCTTGCTGCTTGTTATTGTTTCTATCACTAATTCTTTCAGTCTCCCCAACAGATCTATAAATCTTATAGTAGTTAAACATAGGATAATGTGTAAGGAAGTAGTTAGGTTCTTTTTTTTCTTTCTTTTCCTTGTTACCCTCCCCCTAAATATTCTGACCTAAGAAGATCAATGGCATGATTCCCTTTTAACATTATCATATAGAATACTACTTTAGGACTAAAACCATCATCCAGTAATATGGTTTTCTTATTCATAGATAGTTACAATTTTATTTTATTTTTGGAAGTACAATGTGATAATAAATTGCATTAAGTATACTAATAGTAAGTTAACAACTCAATTTTTCCATATTTATAACCACTATGCAATTCAAGATATAAACATTTTTCACACCCTACAAAGTTCCCTCATGCTCCTTCCCAGTTAATAACCCTCTCCCAGACATGATCACTTTTCTTACTCCTGTCAGCTTCAATTCATAAATGTTTAAAATATGAGGACTGGGTAGTTTAAATCTAATAGTCTGACTTATAACACATTGACATACATACTTGAGGGATCTCAGGAGTTGACCATGTCCAGGCTACCTGATTTGTGGACTAACCCTATTTTGGGAAGTAACCACCATGGGTGAGACTGAAAGCTAAGAGAATAGTCAGGAGCAGTTAGGCATTTTAAGAAATGTGGAGACTGTTTTGTTGAATATACATCCTTTTTAAAAAAGATTTTTATTTTAGAGAGAAGGGGCAAAGAGAGAAAGAGCAGGAAAGAAACATTGATGTGAAACATCTATTGGTTGACTCTTGTAGGCATGCTGACCAGGGACTAAACTTGCAACTTAGGCATGTGCCCTGACTGGGAATTGAACCAGCAACCCTTCACTTTGTGGGGCAATGTCCAGCCAACTGAGCCACCCTGGTTAGGGCGGAATCTGCATCTTTTATCCTAGAGAGAGGAATCTGCACTCTGTTCTAGTAAGTTTGAGGATTGCCAGGTTATTGAGACAGTTTATGGTTAGTGACAAATCAAGTCAGTAAGAATGGAGAGAAGTGGCAGCTTAGGTGCTGTTATGATTTTATGCATTGAGGAAATAACTGTCCATTCATTCATTTATTGGCCAAAATATTAGAGGGTAAACTGAACCAAACACTGTTAGAATACAGGAGTAAGCAGGATACTTGCAGTGTACTGGTGGAAACAAATATTAATCAAATTCAAATCACCGCACGTTGAGAGGTAGGATGTGCACATGGAGTGTCAAGTAAAGGCAATGAGGCAGTAAGGTGGGAGTGGGATGCAGAGGACAAGAGTGTGGCCATGAGGCAAGGCTGGAAGAAGTGGACATGGCTTAGATAGCCTTAAGGATGTACATGTGGATTCCACCATTTTTTAATGGCTAGGCTAACAGTGTAGATGTTATATTTTGATAGAAAAGTTTCCTTTGCTTTTTAGAGTTACTGTAGGACAGTAGTTCTTGTGTAAGAAATTTAGGTAAGCAAGGGAGAATAATGGGAGAAAAATAAAACAATTTTAATACAACAAGAATAAATCAATTTTAAAAATTTAAGTAGGGAGGCATGATCTAAAATATAAAAAGTAAAGGTAATTCCTTTATTTCCTGGAAAATGCTTACAGTTTTCTTTTTCCTTTACACCTATGAACTTGACCCATATGATTCCTCTGTTATAGAGATTGACATACAGAAAAGCTTTGACAAAACAACTCTGTATGGAAGGCCAATTTCTTATATCTCCTGATTCCTACTTATCTCTACTATTTACTATTTTTTTCTTTCCTTTTTTTTTTTTTTTTAAAGATTTTACTTACTATTTTTAGAGAGGGGGGAAGGCAGAGAGGGAGAGAGACATCAATATATGGTTGCCTTTCACCTGCCTCCAGCTGTGGACCTGGCTGGAGACCTGACTTGCAACCTGGTTATGTGCCCTGGCCAGGAATTGATTTTTTTTTTTTTTTCTGAGAAGTTGATGTCACCTCTTTCTCATTTGCACAGAAAGTTTACCTCTGGGAATGAGAACTAAATTATAGATGGCTACGTAGCTCTCATTATTAGGGAACAAGGAATGGTGGATTCCTGTACTGTTTACTTGAGATAATCTTGGCCTTCTGTTCCTTGGCCTATTTACACATAGACTTTGGTAGGGGTTTTCTCTGTGGACCAGTTCCACCAAATGAAGCCCCTTACCAGGTTGGGATTGAATTTTTTACATACTCAATATGCTGTTTAGCCTATTGTGAGATGTACACCTGCTCAGAGCAGTATCAACACCAGTGCTCTGAACCTGAATCCTGTTGAATAGCTATGTCCTGGTGGAAGTGTCAGTTGCTTATGTGAAATGAAACGGGTCAAGCCTCATAATCTTTGAGAATTACGCTGCTGCCTGTGACGGCTATAAAACTATTCATGAGATCCAGTGTATAAACACTTAGAAACAGAGAGATGCTACACTTTTACTATTAAATGTCCTTAAGTGACACATGGTCAGACAAGGGCTGTTGAGTTGTATCCCTCTTCTCAAATTGGCATTGTTAGTCTGTTCTTTATCTGATCCCCATTGGAGATATAAGCTGACAGCAATGGTACTTGAGGAGATGACACAGTTCCTTTGTTACAGTAATTAATGTAATAAATTAAGGGAGAGACCCAAAGGAAAGTTGATTGTTTCTCGTTTGGAGCCCTAGGTGGAAATTGAGTTGATTAGCGAGCTTCTATGAAACATGGCAGGTGGAGAGAGAAATGCCTGTTCTTCTAGCAGGGTGAGCTCAGCATCACTGAGGAGGGCTTACATGTTGCACTAGCCCCACCTGAGGTTGGCTAAGTATGAAGTTATTCAAACTAGCATGTGGAATTCAGGGAAGATGGTATGATACGGTTTTCTTCTAGCAACCTTGCTGTATCCCATTTATTTATTGACAGTTCCCTGGGCCATCAAACCCTTTGAAACTCACACAATTTAGAGTTGAAGGCCTACCCTGTCACTGGGGTCAGCATCCTGGTAGGTTGGAACAGTTGGTGAAGAGGTAGTCCAGATGTTAACACCATGAGCCCTGAGATTAGTATTTTGTCACTGAGAGATTTTGAAGCAAGATGGAGTCTTTTTTGTCAGTCACTATAATGGAGAGTTTTATGAGCCATACCTCAAGGCAGGAATGCCATAAAGGGGAAACTCAGACCACTGAATTCATGGAAGAACAAAGGATTACCATTTTCATTCATAGAACTCAAGTGGATATCAGTACTACCTGTAATTTAATTTGTAAAAATAATTTTAACATTTTTCCTTTATTTTAAAAATGCCTTAGATACTTTATACAGGTATAATTATGAAATTGTCTTTAAGTTCAGACACCTGAACATTATGAGAATATTTGGGTCATTTTATATATTTGAGTTGTTTTATATTTTTCAGATTTATAGCCTCATAATATGCAGAGTCATGATGAATTTTCCTTCCATTTTATAATGAAAAAATTAATATTTAATGTAGCAACGTGGCTAGCAACCTGGCTATTATCAATGGACATTTGAGTCCAGAAATCACATCTCTTGATTCTAAGTTCTGTGCTCATTTTTCTATACTATATTACATTCCTAGAATTCAGTATAGCATTTTTTTTTTCTTTGTTCATACAGTTTTAGAAGGGAACTAAATAGCCAGACAGATCACCCTCATATCCAAATGTGGGTGACCTTTTCAGTCCCAAGCTGATTATACACAACTCTCGCTTGCTCAGGTTAGAGCCTATAAGAAGATTGATTCAAAACCCATAAGGAGAAGGGATGACAGATAAATTTACAGTAGAATAACATTGGACAATTTTGCTACTTAGACCATATTATCTCTGGGTCATTGGCAATTAAAAGAGATCCTCTCTCTGAAGCCCTCTAGGATGGATACAGAGCTCTATCAAGGTGGAAAGAAAAGTACTGTTCATATTATGTTTGCATTTAAGCGAGGTCAGTTGCTGCTCATGTCCTCTTGCCAGGGGCAGAGACCACATATGAGGACTTTCCTTTCTGTCTTCCTGAGCCTCTTGAAGACAGTCCTTGTTCATTTTTGAATGGTGTGATCTATGGCATGTGCCCTAAAAAAGCAGTTAATAACATGAAATGTGTGATTGCAAACCAGTCTATGGACTGGGAGTCTGAGAGATGGAGTTGGGTTTCAGAGAAAAAATTGGAATTTGAATTGCTGTTGTTTTAGGTACAGGGTATGGGGAATGATTATCATGACCTAGCTTGGACCCCACAGGGAGGAGATCAGGTGCAGGAACGAGGCACAAATGGTACTGACAAGGAATTCCAGTGTTGGTGAATTGTCATCCTAACAGAGATGTGGAGTACAATTAGGCAGAAGGAGAAACAAGAGAGGAAATTATTTAAGGAAGCTCTTGAAAGTTGAAAGTGCCTTCTGTTCCCTGTAAGATATTGTTTCTCCAGATTCTGTACTTTCTCTGCCACGGAAGCAAGAGGTCAGTGCGTTTCACTTCCAAAGAGCGTGTTAGTTGTTCTGCCTCCTGGGGTTAAACATCTCTGCAGTGACCTGTCACAGAGTTGATTATTAGCTGTGTAAAGCCAGGGATACTGTAGGGAGCAGATGGGAAGTGGCTTGGCTGTTGCAGCCAGGCTGATTAAAGATTCCTTGGCAATTTTACAGTGTGTCTTTGGAAGTGTACCACAAAACTTACTATGAAGCCTGCTGGGTTTGGAAAGCCAGGTTTCTGAAAAGTCACCTGGTTGGAAAGTAGTCCTCATAAAAACTCTTTTAACTCCCTCAAAAATAGGACAATGGTTCTCTAAAGAACATCTGTGCTACTAAAGATCAGCTTCCATAATATGTTTTCTTTGCATCCTCATCATTCAGAAATTCTGGGTCATTTTCTGTAGGGAAAATATTTTTTCATAGCCCTATTAATAGAGTTACAGATTTGAAAGACTTAGGCATGTCCAGACTACCCACACCACATATAAAGAGGAATTCTTTATGTAATTTGATTGACAGGTGATTATGCTTTTTCTGCTCAATATTTTCAGTGATAAATATATGGTGTCATTAAGCATCGTGGACCATTTTTGGAAATCTTGTGTTGTTATTTTTTTCCTGAGTCAAACATGTGTCTTTCTGTAACTTCCACTCACTGGTCCTGTTTCTTCCCTTAGCATCACAATAAATTTCTCTCTTCTGCACTACAGTCATCGTAGACTTAAAGCTAACGTGCCTGACTCCCTTTAGTACTGTCCTTTCAAGACTAACCAGTTTATAAGACCTCTTGTCTTATGAAATAGCTTCCTGGTCTTAAACTATACTCTTCTGGACATCCCTCCATTTAATGAATATCTCACTTAAGATGTGGAACCTGACCCTGGCTGGTGTGGCTCAGTTGTCCCATACACCAAAAGGTTGCGGGATCGATTCCTGATCAGGGCACATACCTAGGTGGCAGGTTTGATCCCTGGTCAAGGTATGTACAGGAGGCAACTGTCTAAAATCAGTGAAAAATATCCCTGGATGAGAATTTTTAAAAAGATGTGGAACCTGGAAATGAGCAGACCGTCAAGATGTTCTTTTCAGGTTCTGAGAAGCACAGTTTTTAAAAAATGTAATGGCACTATTTCATGCTTACTAGATAAAACAAAAACAATTACAAGAATTATTCAAATTTATGCAATACTGAACTGATTTTAGTACTTCAGATAGTTTTTAACAGAATGGGTATATATATATTCTTACATAACTGAAAATGATTGCTTTTACACATGACAACTTGATTCAGTGTGAGACCCCCTAACAGCCTTTTCTCTTGAAAGTTTTGTAGATTTTTAAATTCTCTTTTCTTAGTGGTTCTTTTTCTTTTTTTATAATATATTTTATTGATTATGCCATTACAGTTGTCCTAATTTTTCCCCCTTTGGCCCTTCCCATCCAGTTCCCCCATTCCCTCCAACAATTCCCCCTTAGTTCATATAGTTTGAGGTTGTCCCACTTTTTGTCTTTTCATAAAGGAGGATAGGATTTCTTCCTATTTCCATGTGACAGATCAGCCAGTACAGCAGAGAGCTGTCAGAATCTCTCAATGTGCATTAACATTGTTAGGTACTTTATATTCTTTCCTTTACATACACTTTCAGAGTGTCTCTTCCATTACCATTCTGTTTCAGAAAGGAAGGGTTTTTTTTTGGTTGTTGTTTTTTTTTTTTTTAAAGGAACATCTTTTGAAAATTTTACTGTTTTGCCAGGAATAAACAAACATGGGGTTGTCGTAATGGTTAAATTGGTTAAATCACATACTAGTGATAATGCAGCTCTGGAGGAAAGTGGGTAAGCCTTAGTTGAATGTGGGTTATACTCTAAGCCTAGCAACAATTACAGAGATTGAAGAGGTGATAAGTCATGGAGTTGGGGAGAACTATGTGTTAATAATACTGTGTATAGTGCAGATTCAGTTGACATTCCCTTTTCTTGAAACGCTCTGTGCCCTTTAGAATAGAATAATTTTCAGCACCATGTTCCCCTGTCTTATTCACTATCCTAACTTGCAGCTCTATTCCCAGCACTTAGTTTAGAGCTTGGCATATAGTAGGCAATTAATACTATTTTTTTTTTAAGATTTTATTTCATTATTTTTAGGGAGAGAAGCAGAGGAAGAGAGACATCAATGTATGGTTTCTTTTCACCTGCCTCCAGCCACAGATCTGACTGGAGACCTGGCTCGCAACCTGGTCATGTGCCCTGGCTGGGGAATCGAATCTGCGACCTTTGGGTTCGCAGGCCGGCACCTTACCCACTGTGCTACCAGCCAGGGCTAATACTAATTTTTGAATGAATGAATAAATAAATATGTACTGCACTATTTCATGTAGTCCTATTTTATGTATTTCATGTAGTCCTAGTCATACCCAGTGTTGAGAATTCCAAACATTTTACTAAAAATTTCCTCAGAATTCTATATCATTTTCAGAGGTACTTCTCTGATTGTACAACAATGATGTTTCCTTTAACATCGTAAATGGCATTTTTTCATAGTTCCTATATCATGTTCCTTCCCCTACCACACATGCACTTTTTAAAAATGTATATCTTTTGTCATATATATATATATTTTTTTTGAGAGAGAGAGAGAGAAAAGAGGAAAAAGAGAAACAGAAACATTGTCATTGGTTGATTCTTGTATGTGCCCTGACCGGGGATCAAACCCGCCACCTTGGCGTATCAGAACGCCACTAACCAACTGAGCTACCTGGCCAGGGACACACACACACTTTTTGCTCATCCTTTTGTGAAGTAAAATCTGCATAGACTTGACACCACCAGTAGTTGTTTGCTGTTGGCATTAAGCTTTACTTGGATAAAGGATTATTTTCTTTTCTGATCTCCAGCTAAATGGCAGATTAATGTGCACAGTTTTCCCTCTTAAATCCCAGTTGCTAGTAGGCATCCACTTGGTATAGCCCTGCTCTCCTAGGATGACATCTTCTCTTGTAACTGCACCCTGGTTCTTTAATGCTGTTTTGAGAGAGTAGGTGAAAAACAATTTTCTGGTCTCTGTCCTATCTGTAGCATTTACCTGTTAGAAATCCACTTTGTAGGATTCATTGTGCCACCACTGGTTTGCCCTTTCTGCTCTGTTATGAATTATTTTCTAAATGGATATAGAAAGATGGTGGATGGGGCAGTAAGCAAGAACAGAACTCTTGGGCTTCGTCATAAAGTATTATCAAGATAGTGTATGTAGGCTGCTGGGATTTCTAGATTGTATACTCCTCAGGTCTCATGAGTAAGGAACTAGAGCAATATAAAATGGCACTTTTTTACACACCCCACCAACCATTTTAGTCTGTCTTAATTTATGCCATCAATCTTATACAAGAATGTAGAGAGTTATCCCACATTCTGGCGTTAGGCTTTTCAGTAATTGTTTTGGTAGTACAGTTATTGGTGGGGTAAACTTGTTTTCTTTCTTTTTTCTTTAGTGTGTGTGTGTGTGTGTGTGTGTGTGTGTGTGTGTGTGTTTCATAGACATTTTACATTTTAATGGGAAATGGGAAAAGCCACATTCAGTTCTGCTATTTGGATATAATTTGAAAGCTAGAGTTTAAGAAGGCTAATTTAACAAGAATTAAAGTTGATTGGTTGAAGCATCTCTGAAGATAGCTCCTAGTTAACAGGTTTTGTTCCTTATCTTGATACTGTATTTTTCCCAGTTCTGCTTGCTTTTATCTTCTTTGTATTTACCCATAATTAGATGCCCCACCCCTAGTAGGAAAAAGATAATCTTTTTATTATTTTTAGTGGGGGCAGGACATGGTAGTAGAAGGCTTCACTTTTAAATTTTTTATTTATTGATATTAAAATGAGAAAAAAAACCACATCAATTTGTTGTTCCACTTATTCATTCACTGGTTGTTTCTTGCATGTGCCCTAACCAGAGATCAAATCCGCACCCTTGATGCATCTGGACTACGCTAACCAGCTGAGCTCCCTGGCTGGGGCAGGAGAGGGCTTTTAAAGCTTTTGCTAGTCCATGTTTTTTGAGCCTCTGGTAATTCAAGAAGTAGCAAGGAGAAAAGGGGTGTGAGGAACAGAGTTGTACTGGAACCTGAATACCTGTGATATGCCAGGACTTGTATTTATTGCGGGAAAATCACCAGTTGGCAATGCTAGCAGAAATAAGTCTCTTACGAATGGGAAACTAACTCTAGAGGATTTCTAGGTAAGACTTACCACAGACTCTCTGGGCAGTTGGAAATATTGTACTCTTCCCTGGGAAGATGGAGTGAGCATTAACTTCTCTGGTCCAACATGACTTGGTTAGAAATACAATTGAACTTGTTTCTTTTGTCCATTATGATGTGATAGCTCCCTAGGAAAGGGTCTGTTTGTGTGGTTTATTTCAGGCTGTCTCCTTGCCTGTATTGTTTTCTTTAACAGCTTTTTAAATTTTCTTTTTCCAGCAATGATGTTGTCCACTGGGCATGTACTGACCAATGTGGCAGGTCTGAGAACATAGCTGAAGCTGAAAATAGGAAAGCTGGGGGCAAGGAAGAGCCTTGAATCTTGAGGTGGGACGTTGACTCTAAGATGTCCTTGAGCAGTGGAGCCTCCGGAGGGAAAGGAGTGGATGCAAACCCGGTTGAGACATACGACAGTGGGGATGAATGGGACATTGGAGTAGGGAATCTCATCATTGACCTGGACGCCGATCTGGAAAAGGACCAGCAGAAACTGGAAATGTCAGGCTCAAAGGAGGTGGGGATACCGGCTCCCAATGCTGTGGCCACACTACCAGACAACATCAAGTTTGTGACCCCAGTACCAGGTCCTCAAGGGAAGGAAGGCAAATCAAAATCCAAAAGGAATAAGAGTGGCAAAGACACTAGCAAACCCACTCCAGGGACTTCCCTGTTCACTCCAAGTGAGGGGGCAGCTAGCAAGAAAGAGGTGCAGGGACGCTCAGGAGATGGTGCCAATGCGGGAAGCCTGGTTGCTGCTATTGCTCCCAAGGGCTCAGAGAAAGCGACTAAGGCATCCCGTAGTGTAGCCGGCTCCAAAAAGGAGAAGGAGAACAGCTCATCTAAGAGCAAGAAGGAGAGAAACGAAGGAGTGGGGACTTGTTCAGAAAAGGATCCTGGGGTCCTCCAGCCAGTCCCTTTGGGAGCACGGGGCGGTCAGTATGATGGAAGTGCAGGGGTGGATACAGGAGCTGTGGAGCCACTTGGGAGTATAGCTATTGAGCCTGGGGCAGCGCTCAATCCTTTGGGAGCTAAGCCGGAGCCAGAGGAAGGGGAGAATGAGTGTCGCCCGCTAAAGAAAGTCAAGTCTGAAAAGGTAAGAGGTGGCCAGGTCTGGCTGCCCAGTGCCAGTCAGAACTGCCCTGGACTGTCCACCAAATGTGTGCCTATGTGGGAGGCTCATTAGTTTGTGGGGAATGACCAATTATAAGGTCAGAGCAGTTGGTAATGAAAACATGGTTTTGTTTTAAATCAGGGGACTCCCTATAGATTCATTAACGCCAGGCCTGGACATTTTGGAGAAAAATATTTGTTGTTGGGGGCAGCCCCTTGTAGAATGAATTTTCTGTAAGCCAAATTGATCACCTCCTACCTTGTTTTTGTCCCACCCCAGGCACTTGCTGCCAGAGGCTGGCATCAACCTTTGTGTGTTTCTCAGCTTGACTGGCATTTTGTCCTCAGAGTCATTGATAAACTTAATAATAAGTTGATAAACTTAATAGCTTTTCTGTTGAATGTTGTTCTTAATGGATAAATGGTGCCGCTGGGTCTCGGAGGGCAGAAAATTGTTAAATAAGGTCCATGGCATGATGTCCACCAGCTATATTGGTGGCTACCAAAGAGTAGGTCAACAAGGTCGCTGGAGGTACTTAATCAGGCTTTATGAGTTAGTGTGGTGGCTATGCAAATGTAGCCTTAAAAGAGATCCTTTGGCCACTGAAGGTATAATTCTTGGCCAGGTATCTCTCTCAGCTATTGGGAATCAAAGTCTTCTGGTGGTTTAATAGCTGCCAAACAGTGTAATGATGATACCATGGCTTCTGTTTGACTTGGAAGGACAGGTGCCTGCAGCCTCAGGAGGGACTCTCCTCCTGGAAGATGATCTTAGTTCATGGCTCAGGAGGTGGAGCTGTGAGTCTAAGGTCAACTCAGACTGCCTTCAACTTCAGCAGCTTACAGTTTCCTGCAGTGGCTGGCCTGGGGGTGGGCTGTTCATTGGCTCTTGATTTCCCGCTCTGCGTTCTGCTCACCCTGTGCTTTCAGCTGATCCCAGCAGATGCACTATAAATTGATTTCTCGGTAATTACATCAGTTGCTACAGGGAATACCTATTTCCATATGTAAATGTTAATAAATAGAGGGTGGATGTGTATGTTTGGGTGGAGGTGCCTCTTAGTGCCTGGGTTCCAGCGGTAGCTTAATGCTTCTTTCACCGTTGCTATTTTGGTCATTGCCTGTAGCACATCTGTAGCTCTTAGCATCTGTAGCATCTGGGCTTCCCTGGCAACAGGGCTGTGAATTTTCTTCTACTAATAACACAATGGTTTATTCCCTTTTATCAGTGGCAGCTGTCAGAGAAGCTGCCTGTGTTTAGGTGGCAGATGCTATAGTCCACCTCAGCAGAATCGAGTTCCAGCTGGTTACTGGCTCATCCTGTGCTGGCCGCGATTTACTATTTTCTCTGGGGTGCAGATGGATAATACTGTTTTGAAGAGGCCTAGGAGTACCAGGAGTTTTTGCGTCTGTTCCAGGTCCATTAGACTGTTTCCTATCTCTGGCTCCAGTAAACTCTTGCCATATATGCTCGCGTTCATAATCATTGTTCTCCCTGTGCTGAAAGTGGCCACTTCTGAGAGTGGCCTTCATTTTCCTTCCTGTTTAGAACCCTTGCCTCAAATGCTGCAATCTTCTAAGGCCAGTATTAGTCTGTGGGTGAAAGGATTAATATTGCTTAACTTCATGTAGGATTTAATTCTAAATGTCCATGATAGTTTCCAACAAAGAAGCAAATGGAACACAGTTTTTCTTACAGGTGCAGAGGCTAGTTGGGAGGCTGCCCTTCAGATTATAATTGGGCTGAAGGGTATAGTCCATTGGGCTAAGAAAACACCTTGGTACCCTGGGAGTTTGTGCCTTAAAGAACAGATGGATGTGGTTTGCTACACAAGTTAACTTGTGTTTGCACTTGCATTAGATTTTGTATAAAATTTCCAGTCAACAATGTGTTAATAATTAGTGGTTGTTTTATAAGCCTTGTCTCCCAAAGAGATTGAGAGTGGGGCGATAGAATGAGAAAGACAAGGGAGAAAAACTACATCAGTTTTTGGGAGAAAGATAAAATTGCTGGGAAGTACTTTTAGAAGCAGAACTTTTGTTGTGTAGTTTGAGGTTGCTGTAAAGATGAACCTCCGTTTTCAGTGCCTTTCCCTGTTCCCTCAATCCTGATTCTGAAGGTGCTTTAACATAAAGCCTTTGACCATGGAAATAATTTAAGTAAATGTTTGGATGTTGCTAGGAGATGAAAACACTTTGTGCAGGGTGACAGTGATTCTGGAATGGGAGGAGGAAAAGACAAGTTAAGGAAAAGGCCGCTAACAGTCTTGCAGTGGAGCTGCTTTTGAGAAACAAGGACCCCAGGATTTGGGGCACAATAGGTATTTAGTGAGTGTTTGATGATTAGTACAATCACTTGTGACCTAAGTCTCTGAAAACTTTTAAGATTTTTTTTCCCTCAGCCCTGACTGGTGTGGCTCAATGGGTTGGGCGTCACAAACCAAGAGGTTGCTGATTTGATTCCCATTCAGGGCACATGCCTGCGTTGTGGGTCAGGTTCCCAGTTAGGGGTGTGCAGGAGACAATTGGTCAGTGTTTCTCTCACACTTTGATGTGATGTTTCTTTACCCTGCTCTCTCTCCTTTGCTGCCCCTCCCTCTAAAAATAAATAAATAAAATCTTTTTAAAATAAAAAATATTTTCTCTCTGAGATATGGGCTTGTCTAAGACTTTACTGGGTTGAAATGTTTCTGCCACGTGGAACAGTCAACAGAATCAAAATGGCAAAACAGATGTTTGGATGTAGTCTAGGAATTACATAGTCTCAGCTGGGAATTGTTGTGAAGAAAGAAAGCTCATTAACATTTGGAAAGTGTCTTGATAGGACCCCCACACCCCCTCCATGGAAATAGGAAAGAAGATAGATGGAGTTTGTTGGCTAGGGTAGAATTGTCACGTGTCTACTGTTAGCTAATGAGGGAGATTTGAATATTCACGTTACCATAGGACCTTCTCTCTCATCCAGGTAGGTATCTTAGGCTGTGACTGAGGGCTGAAATCCTATCAGCCAAGAGTGGCTTTCCCTTTATGGGATCCCACTTTTGCTCCACCACACCTTTCTCTGGCAGGGCGCACTGTGCGGCTGCGGCGTCCAGAGATGGCACTTAGCAATTGCTGCTGCCCTGAATTGTTATTGAACACTCCTGCCTCATACTTCCTACCAGCTAAAGAGATGAGGATGGGATGGCAGTTGAGGGGTTGTTGAGGAATAAACAAGACAGCCTTCTGGCTCCTGCCTGTTCCCTTGGCTTGTGGTTTGATTGATAGCTTGTTAAGTTAGGGGCACTGCCTGTCTGAATGTTCCAAGCTTAGTGCATGCACTACCACTCTGGCAGGCAAGAAAAAAGAATATTCAAACCACAGAAGGCAGTGATCTATCTGTAGCGACTCTTGTCATGCAAACAGGGCTTAAACCAGGAGTTTTAAGTGAGACCTTTTTTTAAAAAAGATTTTATTTATTTATTTTTAGAGAGAGGGGAAGGGAGGAAAAAAGGGAGAGAAACATCCATGTGGAGTTGCTTCTCACATGCCTCCAATTAGGGACTGGCCCGCAACCCAGCATGTGGCCTGACTGGGAATCAACCAGCAACCCTTTGGTTCCCAGGTGGGCATGCAACCTACTGAACCACACCAGCCAGGGCGAGATGCCTTTTTTTTCCTTCAACCCCAAGTCATAAAGAAGCCAGTAGGCTGTAGTGACTAAAGGATCTAGATGTTTGTAACCAGAAGTACCTCTCACCTCTTTAGCAGCTGCTTTTCATCTTGCCAGCTAGCAGCACTCTACTGCTACTCTCAGAAAGCTGCATGTTACTGCTTCCCCCATTACTTTAGGATACAAAGAAAATGATAATGTATGCTCTTAACTCTTTTGCTTTCTGATCAAACTTGTTATTATATTCTTTGTTCTCTGAGAGCATCTTACTTTGCCCTGGGTTTGTTTTCCTGCCCTGGTTTCTGCCTTCAATTCTGTCTGTTGCAATCCCTCATTGCCTAACCAAGGTCAGGTCTCTTATTCCTTCTGATACTAGACTTGCTCTCTTAATGCTCTCCTCCTTTTCTAGCTGTTCTTTTCCAGTTAGTGATGGCTTAGCAGTCAGCCTTGCTTCAAAGCCAAATGACCTCAAGCATTTTCCTTCGTGGAAAAAATTTGAAAGTTTATATTTATATGGAACAGAGATGTATTCTTTAACTACAGTGGAGCCTGAGCTTAATTTATTTTTTCTTCAGCAGCCCTGTTTTCCACCTAGGTGTTGTAATTCAAGGAGGATGCAGGGAAAGATTATCTTGCTCAACCTCCTCATTTTATAGAAGCAGAAACTAAGACCATGGAGGTCATATGACTTGTCTGGGATCTCCCAGGTAGTCAGTGGCAAAGCCAGGCATAGAAGCCAGGTATTTTGTTCCCACATTCTTATATCATGTTGTTACTCTAGGATTCTGAACAAATCTTTAACCATTACGAGAGATTCTTTGTTTTCCCACTTTAAAGACTGTGTCAGAAACATTAGATATAAATACCCAGACACTCTCAAGATTTTTTCTTTTTAAATTTTAATTAAATTTATTGGGGTGACATTAGTTAATAAAATTATGGATTTCAAGTATACAGTTCTATAATATAGCATCTGTATGTTGCATTACGTGTTTACCACCAAAGTCAAATCACCTTCTATCCCCATATATTTTAGCCTCTTTATCCTTTACTACCTACCCTCTCTTTTTCCTCTGGTAGTCACCGTACTGTTGTCTGTGTCTGAGTTTTTGTTTGTCTTGTTTGTTCATTCCTTGCTTTCAGCTTTATAGCCAAATATGAGTGAAATCATATGGTTCTTGACTTTTTCCATTTGACTTAATTTCACTTAGCATGATATTCTCAAGATCCATTCATGTTGTCACAAATGGCAGTATTTCATCTTTTCTTATGGCTGAGAATTACATTGTATATGTGTATCACATCTTTTTATCCCAATCAGCCACCTAGAGCAGAGTTACTAAAACTGTGGCCCTAAAACCATGTGCATGTCAAAAATGAAGATTCTTGAATACTACCCCAGATCTGCTAAATCCATTTAGGGGTAGGGGCCCAGAATCTATTTCCAGAAGACTTGAGAACCATTGTTAATTTTCTTTATACAGTCGGCATTGGGAGCCATTTCTTGATTAAAACACTAGCCTTCTGAACTTAAACTTTACATCAGTTCATAAATAACTTAGCGGTTAAAAGTATAAAGTTTGGAGCCAGATTACTTGGGTTTTGTATTCCAGCTTTACCACTTGACTGAATTACCTTAAGCAAGTTACTTAACTGCTCTACCTCAGTTTTCGCATCTCATTTTCGCAAAATGAGAAAAACAGTAGTTCCTATGTAGTGTTGTTGAAAGATTAAATTAGTTATCATACAAAATACTCAGAACAGTGCTTGGCACTTGGGAAGCATTCAACAAATATCAGAAAAGAAGAAAAACATGATTTGAGTTAAAATATGTCTCAGTCCACCCTAGGCAATAATGGGCTGAAGTATAAAAACTTATACAGGAAGCCTAGTATGGGTAGATAAACATGTTGGTTAAGACTTCAGCACTAGGTGCAAATGAAGTTTCAAATTTGGGTTGGAAAATTTGCATGCTGGTGATGTGTTCTAAAGCCCTGGATATTTATGTTGTAGGGGTTGGGGGCAAAGTTGGCTTCAAAGGATGTTGAAATGGCCTGTTGAATTTCAGATTTCATGTGAATTGAGTTTCCTTTCTGGCCATGTCCCTGGTGTGGGGCTGGGTATGTTGGATCGCTGTTGCTGTGGGTTTGCCAGCATGTGCAGTCTCATGTTTGCTGAGAGAGCACTGAATGTTTTGTTTCTGCACAAGAGTGCATGGAGAATCTAAGTCCCAGTCCTCAATCTTCCTCCCCCAGTGTGAACTTGTGTATTTGCCATTTGTGGGTAAGAGCTTTCACCTGCAGAGCTCATCCAGGGAGGCAGCAGGGCTTGGGCCGTTAGGCTGGAGGTGGCAGTAACAGGCACAGCTGAGATCCTGCCACTGCTGGCTGGCTGAGCCCTCTTCTCTGTGGTTTTCACTCTTCAAGCCACGCTTGAGTAACCTGCCTCCAGAGCTGCTGACAAGGCCGTGTTCAGAGGCCTTGGAAATTACACTGTTCATTTCCTTATCATCCCCTGACCTGCAGTGCAGAGCCTTCTGGTGCCGGAACAAGGCAGAAAAAAATCCAGACGGCTCCCAGCCAGCATGTGTCAAGGGCTACAAAGAAGGAAATTGGACTTGCTCACTTAAAAATCATGGGCTTAGGCTTTGATTTTTGGTTCCTGCTGAGACTTATTTGTGTATGAGTGTGCGTGCATGCATGCATGTGTGTGTATGTGTGTGTGTGTGTAAAATAAGTGTGAATGGCAAAGCTGTAGAGGAGGAACATCTGAAAGTTGAGAGCAGAAGGAAGATTGCTTTTCTCTTCAGTTAATTTCCCAGTTGTGCCATTGGGATGGGCCTGGAAGGATTAGCATCAGGAAGGTGCCAGGCCGTATTAATATTTTAAAGTATGTTTCTCTCGGTGCAGTTTAGTCATGGTTGAGAGCACCCATCCAAGAAAGAAGCTTCCGCGGTTGACTGAGGAGACATTTTTAACAAATCCTATTCCCTGAAGTCGTTTATCCTCGATGACATTGACATAATCAATATTTAAGCTGCCTAAGAAAGTGTAGACTTTGGGTCTGTCTTGGATAAAGAGAATGGTTTCTTTGAGATGCAAGATAATGTGACAAAGGAGAGATAGACAAGAGGAATTTGTAGCATTTTCAGATTTCCTGTTTATAGGGCAAAATTCTATTTAATTTTCAGATCCTGTGTTCATTTTTTTAAGTATTAAAAAACAATCTACTTTCTTTTTCTGTTGGCATTTCTCTTGCCTTAGGAAAGCCAAAGGAAACACTTTTCAGCCTGAAGATGGAAAATGTGGCTGTAAGAGGTTGTTGAGGGGGGTTTACAATCATCTTGTCCCTAATTTTCCTTTTTCTGGATTTCCACTGCCTCGGTAACATTGGAGACTTTGTGAAGTGGGAGTAAAAAAAGTTATCTTTTAGCTTTCAGATTCTGGAGGTGTTTTTAAATCCTAAGTGTCTCTTGAAAGTACTCTGTAGAGAACTGTTTTCACATGAGAAGGTGATAGCTAAGGTGAGAGTGAATTACTTCCTTTTACTTTCTCACAAAGCTGTGATCCCTATACCAGCATCACCATTAGCAGCAGTGCCTGGGAACTTACTAGAATTTCAGCACCCATCTCAGGCCATCAAATCAGAAACTGTAGGGTTGAGGCCTAGCAATTTGCGTTTTAACATTAGTTCTCCCACTGATCATGATACACACTAAACTTTGAGGTCCGTTGTAGAGTACTCTTCCCTCTTTTTTTTTTTTAATTTTTAAATTTTGTTCATTTTGTATTTATTTTTTGAGAGAGGGGGAAGGAAGGGAGAAAGAATGGGAGAGAAATATCAGTATGTGGTTGCCTCTAGTGCATTGGCCTGCAACCCAGGCTTGTGCCCTGACTGGGAATCAAACCTTGTGATCCACCTTTTGGTTCACATGTCGGTTCCCTTTTTTTAATTTAAATTTTGTTTATTGATTTAAGAGATTTGTTGTTCCACTTATTTAAGCATTCATTGGTTGATTCTTGTATTTGCCCTCAATAAATGTTAGCTGCTATTATTATATTGTAATGTTATTAGCTATAAGGTACAAGGTCATTATGAAAATAAGGGATATCCTTAGAGATTTTGAAGTGTTAAACCCATGGAGGTGTTAGAAAATAATGAGTTTATGATAGCTAATATTCTCTCCTACTGATTTTCAGCAAGGCTTGAGGAGAGAGGCTGATTCAGAGCATTTGAAGCCATTGAGGTTTGGGGTTGTATTGTTTGATTGATTTAGTTTGGAAAGATTTCTTGGACATATTTTGGTACAGAACTGATCTTGGTGAAGCTATGGCTCTATGATTATTTTAGATTAGAAATTTTTATTTTCCTTTTAATCCTTGACAAGTGCAGATTTGGCTTTTTGAAGGGATTAAAATCCCTACAAGTAGTCTGAACAGTTCGAACAAGAATGAGGATTGAGATAAATATATTTTTTAAAAATTCATCACTAGCTGCAGGAAACAAAAAGACAATTCTTAGATTTTTGGAGGTGATCAGTTTTCAACTTGAAATGTTCATTGAGAGAGTACAATTTAACCATATGCCTGGAAAAATATTCTAATTGATCTTTAAATTTGAGACTACTACGTTCCAGCCCTGGTGGCAAATACTATTGATAGATTGTGTTTAGATGAGCCAGGGCCTGGCCATTAAATCCTGTCTTGGCCTTTTTTAATTAATTATTTCTTAAAGGTTTTATTTGCTCTTAGAGAGACAAGAAGGGAAGGAGAAGGAGAGGGAGAGAAATATCAACGTGCAAAAGATAGATTGATTGGTTTCCTCTCACGCGCCCTGAAGTGGGGACCTGTCCGGCAGCTCAGGCATGTGCCCTGACTGAGGATCAAACTGGTGACCTTTCGGTTCTCAGGCCAGTGCCCAATCCACTGAGCCACACCAGCCAGGGCTCTGACCTCTAAAAAAAAAGAGGTATAGGTGACATAACATTAGTTCCTGGTGTATAATGCAATGGTTTGACATTTGTATATATAATAAAATGATCACCTAAGTAAGTCTACTTAACATTTGTCATTATACATAGTTAACATTTTTTTCTTGTAATGAGAACTTTCAAGATCCATTTTCCTAGCTACTTTCAAATATGCAATACAATATTATTGACCATAGTTACCATGCTATATATTATATCCCCATGACTTACTCATTATATAACTGGAAATTTGTACCTTGAACCCTCTTCATCCATTTTGCCCATCACCTCAGGCAACCACCAGTCTATTTTCTATATCCATGAATTTTGTTTGTTTGTTTTTTTGGATTCTACATATAAGTGAGACATATGGTATTTATCTTTTTCTGTCTGACCTATTTGACTTAGCATAATGCCTTCAAGGATCATCCATGTTGTTGCAAATGACAAGATTCCGTTCTTTTTTATGGTTGAATACTATTTCATTATATGTTTGTACCACCTATTCTTTATCCATTCATTCATCAGTGGATGTTTAGATTGTTTCCATATCTTGGTTATTGTGATGCTATAATTATAATTATAATGCTGTAATGAACATAGAACTTTTGAATTAATGGGGGGGGTCCCGCATAAATACTCAAAAGTGGACTTGTTGGATCGTTATGTTAGTTCTGTTTTTAATTTTTTGAGAAATTTTCATAGTGTCTGTTATAGTGGCTGCACCAATTTACGTTCCCACCAACAGTGCACAAGGGTTTCCTTTTCCCTTTTTATCCTCACCCAAGGATATGTTTATTTAGTCGAGAGAGAGAGAGAAACACCTATGTGAAAAAGAAACATCGATCAGTTGCCTCTTGTGTTGCCCCTACCTAGATTGCCCCGTAGGTGCCCCTACGGGGATTGAACCTGCAACCAAGGTATATGCCCCTGACCAGGGATCAAACTTGCAACCTTTTGGTGTATGGGACATGCTCTGGGCAACTGAGAAACCCAACCAGGGCAAGAGTTCCATTTTCTTTTACATTCTTACAATTGTTATTTCTTGTCCTTTTGATAATATCTCTTCTAATGTGTGTGAGGTAACATCTCATTGTGCTTTTTGATTTGTATTTAATGATTAGTGATGTTGAGCATCTTTTCACATATGTATTGGCCACCTATATGTCTTCTCTTGGCCTCTGTTTTTGTTTAGTCATGGGTTCTCCTCACTGAAAAGTTTATGAACTGGTACCTAGCTTAGAGTTGGTACTTCCTAGTTGATGTATTTCTTCAGAACTTAAGTACTTAGCTCTGCCCTGAATCAAGCCTTATTAAAAGGCACAGAAAGTATTGTAGAAAGGAGATGTACCATGTCCTCATATTAACACCAACCCAAGCCACACGAGGTTAGATAAATCAGCATTCAGCTGAAGAGTTCTCTTGGTGCTAAGGCTTCTTAGCTGGAGGTGCATATCAGCATACTTCTGGAGCTTTTACAAAGTGAAAGAGCTCTGTTGAAGTAAAATCTTTAGGTAATGGACCCCAAGCATATATTTTTTTTTAAAACTTCAACAGGTGCTTTTAAATTACCTCTTGTTTAAAATCCATTACTATTGTGGAAAGGACTTCAGCTTCACTATGGAGCCTGTGGGAACTCTTAAAAGTTGTCCTTTTTTTTTTTTTTTTTTCTATTTCCAAATGGAGCTATACACTGCACTTTAGATATCCTGTGATACTCAAGTATTTCACTGAGTGCTCAAGATTCTCCTCCAATTCTCCTTTTTCATTGCTCAATCATGTTGGAATTAGCCATTTAGGAATACAGCTATAATGAATCTGACTTATTATCCTCTTAATTAGAAGAATCAATTATTTAATTTCTGATAATTATAGTCTTTAAGGTAGAGCATCCATATTAGTGTTACTGATTTAAGTTTTTAATTATTGTTCCAGAATTTTTAAGGAAAATTTGAGCAAAACTTTAAAAAAAAGTAATTTATTGTTGTTATATTACAGTTGTTTCTGAGCAAAATTTTATGAGTGGATACATTTGCCACATATAGGCAAATTGTCATATTTTTCTATGTAAATTAGATGGGAGCAAAAAGATAAGTTTAGATCATCTAAATTTACTGCTAATTTCTTTTCTAACTTATGAATATATTTCTAAGTTTATATTGAATAATAGATATTTTTAATTTTCTGGAAACCTATGATATCCCAAAATAAAATAAGGCAATTGTCCAACAAAGACCTTATTGCTGAGCTGGCTTCTAAACACATTGAAATTAAGGAGGAGCATCACCTCACTGAAACAGAAGCCCCCTAAGTTCTTCTTCTTTTTGCACAAACACATATGATTTCTTCGGCGTCAAGAGGAGAAATAAATGTTTCTGAATATAAAGTATTTCCCTGCTCCGACTCTAAGTCTCATACCTAGGGAGGAGCAATTAGACCACTAGTTCTTATCGCAGATGAACACATACCTGAATATGCTGCAAATTTATACAGGTTAAAAAGGCTGATATGTGCCAAGGCTGCAGGTTCCATCCTTGGTCAGGACACATACAAGAATCAACCAATAAATGCATTAGTGAGTGGAGCAACAAACTGATGTCTCTCTTTCGCTGCCCCTCTCCACATTCCTCTCTCTCTAAAATCAATAAATTGAAAAAAGGGGAATGTTATATTTTGACTAAAATTATAATTGTATAACCTTAAATTCTCATGATAAAATTTAAAACATTGTTTTTATGACTGGTGCTACATAAATTACATTTTCAGTGGATCTTTTTAGGCTTTGGAATATTTCAGATACATATTCCACTAAATAGGAGGAAAAAAAGGCAAATGTGGAAAAGAATTATACAAAGTAACTACACATTTATATACACCATATTAGACTAGATCTTAATTCTATCAGTATGCAGATTCCTAAACATCTGGTAGAGGGTCTGTTTTAGATAAAATACTCTGTAAGGCATTTTTCATTTTGATTATACATATGTGCTTGGATTGAGACTGGAGGGACTTGAAATTAAAAAAGCTGACTGCTTATTACAATTTCAGAAAGAGACTGAGAAATTCTTTCATTTTTGTTTATCTCTGGTACCTCTTCTGTCCTTTTCTATTTCTTACAAGGATCAGATTCTAACAGGGTGTATAAAGCACTTGGTCAGAAAGTACCCTTCACAGTTACTTAGGATGATGCCATGTTGGAGATTGACATACTGGCTTCATAAATTTACCACATATTTTTTCCAGCGTTGAAACAAACTGTTACTTCTGCAGTTGAGGTCTCATGTGAAAACTGGCTCATGTTTAAGGACTGGTGATGCAACATACATATTTGTAAATACTAGAATTACCTTAACCCTAGTGAAATGTTCATATTGTGAGAGGTAAATGGGAATGGAAACCAGAGAAGTGAGCAAGCCAGTTCAAGTCTCTTATCTGTGGCTACCTCCATAGCTTATGAAAAATGCATAGACAGAGGCCCAAACCATTCAAATGGTTTTCCTCCCATCCTTTCCTTCCTTCATTTATTTTTTCTTTTTAATTTCATTTTTTTCACTCACCACATATAGTTTATTTGTGTTAAATGTATATATCCAGTTATTTGTTTGTTGTACAAAGGTATTTTATGACAGTAGAGGAAATCCTGAGGTCCAGATTCTCTCTGTAGTGGAAATTTACAGGTCCATGGATTCAGTCCATTTTAACATGATGTAACATTTGCTTTTCAGTTCTGACTTTCATATTCACTCACAATACCCACAAATTCCTTCTCTTTAGGTTCCCTTGGTCACTAAAGAAATAAGGTTGTTTTTATATGGTAACCTTAGGTCTCACCCTTGAGTTAAACAAGAACCACCCTAACAGCAAACTGAAGAACAAGAGGTGTTCTTGTCTTACCAACATAAGTATCCCTGAGTCTAGTCTCTTAGGTTTAGTGCCTTCGATAATTTCTTTGACCCACTTTTCACTTTCTATCCTTTTCTCTGACTTTCAGTGAAACACTAAACCAGTGATTTTTAACCAGTGTGCCACAAGAATTTTTAAAAACATGGAATACTTAGCCCCAGCCGGGCTGCTAAGTTGATTGGAGCATTGTCCCATCTACCAAAAGGTTGCAGGTTCATTCCCTAGTCAAAACACATACCTACATTGTGGGCTTTAGCCCTGGTTGGGGCGTGTACAGGAGGCAACTGATTGATGTTCTTTTCTATTCTTTTCTAAGACTTTATTTTTAGAGCAAGGGAAAGGGAGGGAGAAAGTGAGGGAGAGGAACATTTCGTGAGAGAGAAACATCAATCTGTTGCCTTTTACATGCCCAACTGGGCAATGAACTCACAACCCAGGCATGTGCCCTGACCAGGACTCAAACTGGTGACCTTTCAGTTTGCAGGAGAATGCCCAGCCAACTGAGCCACACAGGTGAGGGTGATGTTTCTCATTACATTGATATCTCTGTCTCTCTCTATGTCTCTTTCCCTCTGATATTTCTCTTTCACACTGATCTTTCTCTCTCCAGTTCTCTCTCTCCTTTCTCTCTCTCTAAAAAATAAAAATAAAAAAGGAACATGCAATACCTAACTGCTTAGTCAGGGGCATTGACCTTTTTTCCCTTAGCTTTTCAAATAAACTAATGACAACAGCTAACACAACAGTATCCATATGGTGTGAATGAATTAAAATTATATCTATTTTTTTATCAGATTGGCAAAAGATACATATTTTTGGTGTGCTGCAGTTTTAGTAATTAGTTAATGTGTGCCATGAGATGAAAAGTGTTGAAATTTGCTGATCTAAACCATGCTTTTTAAAAATCCTATTGTTTTAATTATTTTTTGTTATTTCTAGGACTTCTACATTTGTTATCAATCCTGTTTTAACCAGATGGGATTATATTTAGTCTTGCAGATCTGGAGAGGACTTTTGTTCTACCATGGGCATTCATTGCAGTCTGGGCACAGCATTGGATATATCAAGAAAATGACTGTGCTACTTAACAATAAGGTTTTACCCATTTTTTTTTTTTAATTTTATTGCTGTTGTATTACATCCATCCCCTTTTTGCTCCCCTCTGTCCCCCCACCCACCCACCCATTCCCCCCAAAGTCAATCCCACCTGTTGTCCATGTCCATGGTTCCTTTAGGTTTTACCCATTTTGAAATTGCCATCAGCTACTCCTTAGAGATGGCACTGCTGTAAGTAGTATATGTTATTTGGAGACTTGGTGCCAGTGTTACGCTTTTAGCTGTGTGCCAGTGGCAGCTTGTGGAGAGAACATTGCAATCGTCCTGTAGGGCAAGGGAGACAGAAGTTTTCATTTGAAGAGCCAAATAAAAATGATTCCAGGTGTAGGCCAATACAGTGTCACTGAGAAAGAAGGAAAGTTACAGTTTATCTCTCCATGGGAAGCAGTTTGACCAGGGAAAAACTCCTTGAAATGGAAATTTTAAGCTTACTGATTTGTGATGCTCTGGGTTTTTACCATTCTGTTTTTGTGACATGTAGCTTCTTTTCAAAGTGGGGGAAAGGATGGGGTAGAGCAAACTTAAAGGCTTAAAATAAGGTACTTCCAAATACTCTTAACTGCTCTCTTAGAATTAAGCAGGTACGTGACCTCAAATATCACTCACATAGGAAAAGATAGACTGTTTAGAAGTTAAGTTAGGTTATTGCTGTTCCTAATTTTTCTTGGGTGACCTGAAGTAGCATTCAGAGCAAAGTCTGGGAAGATAATTGGAAAATAATATGTACCCCAATGAAATTTTCATATCTGACTAAAATTTTCAAATGTTTCAATTTGTTTTTATTTCCTAGTCACATTTCATCCTCCATTTCATATTTAATACCAAAAGCAGGATAAAAGAACCAGGGAAATCCCATTTTACTTCTTCCCACTCTCTTACCCCTGTAGAACTTGGATACTGGTGACAGCTTGCAGAAATGAACTGGGAGCAGTGGGGAATGAGTCTTGGCTATACACTCTGATGGTTTGTTTGTTTTTATTTTATTTTTATTTTTTAAATTTTATTGTTGTTGTATTACATTCATCCCCTTTTTGCTCCCCTCTGTCCCCCTCCCC
>PVIW01007000.1:59272-78669 GCA_004026585.1 Noctilio leporinus | reverse complement strand
GGGGGACAGAGGGGAGCAAAAAAGGGATGGATGTAATACAACAACAATAAAATTTAAAAATAAAATAAAATTAAAAAAAAAAAAAGAATAAATACCTTCACTTTCTTACTCGACTCCCCTTTCTATCTCTCTGCCTCTAATAGAGCTCCAAACCATAGCCCCAGTGCAATCCCTTGCCAGTAGCTCTCTCCAATCACCTGTGTTACTGGGAATGAGGAGAACCATTCCCCACAAAGAGCCAGGAGAGGAGGTTATGGGAGGTCCTTCATGTTGTCTCCCTCTGCAGTAAAGAAACTCAAACTTCAAGACTCAGATTCACCCTGGGCCCCAGATTCCTGAGCGGGCCTCTCAGGGCTGGGAAAGAAACAGCACTGAGCATTTGTTTAGAAGAAATCCCTAATAGGAGGAGGTAGTTAAAATGCTTTCTAAGAATACATAAAAAGTTATTATGGAAAAGTCTGTCACTAAACAGTTTGATTTTAAACAAATGGACAAAAAAATAAGGCCTAAATGGGTACTTCACTCTTGCTTACTGAGCATGACCTAGCAGTCACTGTCATACTCAGATTTCCTAACCCATGCCTTTTCTGAGCTCACACTCCAAGCTGCCCTCCTGCCTGGAAAGTGAGGGCCAATGGTCACAAGGTCCTCAAGACCCACACCTCTGATGGTCCTCTAGCTCTCCGTGGGCTGGGGAAAGAGGGACCAGAATCATGGCTCCTGTGGTGTCCATGTCCTGATCCCTGGAACCTGTGAAAATGTCACCTTACATGGCAAAAGAGACTTTACAGATGCACTAATTAAGATTCACATGAGGTCTGTCCGTGAAAGTCCAGCTATTGTTATTATAACAAGAAAGGTTTGTGTGATATCAATATAACCTGGCGGCCAAGGAGAGTGGTCTGGAATGTGCATCTGTGAACAGTGACGACTCCACCGTCCTGATCAGTGAGGGAGGTAGATGTAGTTGAGTGAGCACGTGTACTGTGTGGCCGTCGAATTCAAAATGACTGGGTGAGGAGAACCATGAATCTGCATCAAATTTTGCGTTAAGCTTGAACATTCTCCTGCAGAAACGATTTGGATGATTCAGAAGGCCACAGCTATGGGCGACTGGTCATTGGCAGCTTCATCATGACAATGCACCTGCTCATGTATCATGTCTCATGCAGAGCTTTTTTTTCTTTTGGCAAAATATCAAATCTCCAAGGTGAACCAGGCCTTCTACAAACCAGATTTGGTGCCCTGCAACTTCTGGCTTTTCCCAAAACTAAAATCACCTTTGAAAGGGAAGAGATTTCAGATCTCCTATGAAATTCAGGAAAATATGATGGGGCAGCTGATGGAGATAGGGAGAAATGTGTGAGGTCCCAAGGTGCCTACTTTAATGGGGACTGAGACATCATTGTCCTATGTACGATGTTTCTTGTATCTTCTTCAATGTCTATTTTTCATATTACATGACTCAATACCTTCTCATACACCTTGAGATGAGAAAACTACCCTGATTGAGTGAGCCCAAGCTAATTACATACATTCATAAAATTGGGAGAGGAAGGCGAGGGAGAAAATGAGAGAGGTGGCAGCAAGAGAAAGAGTAGGGACAGTGAGGTGCAAGGATCTGTGAAAGGCCTCTAGGAGATAAGGGTGGCTCCCAACTGAGAGCCAGCAAATAGAGGGGACCTTAGTTCTACACCCTCTAGGAACTGAATTATGCCAATGCCTAAGTGAGCAAAGTAATGGTTCTCCCCAAGAGCCTCCTGAAAGTGACCTGCTAATACCTGAATTGTAGCCCATTGAGACCCACACTGGACTTCTGACCCCTCAAACTGCAAGATAATAAATGCGTATAATTTTAATCCACTTAATTGCAGTCATTTGTTATGGTAGCAATAAAAAACCAATACACAGTCTTCATGCAAGTTTTCTTTTTAATTAAAACCTTTCCACTTTAACCAACCCTATTCATTTTAGCACAGGCTAATCAGCCTAAACTCTGGTTCCTTCTTGTAAAGCAACTCTCTTCCCCAGATGAAATGATTTAGAAAGATCTTTATAATTTCCTATATTAAACTTTCTATATTAAAAGCCTCAGTGGATTTCCATGTGTATTTAGCTTAAATGATTCAGCTTAACTAATCACAGCAGTGTCAGTTAGGAGTGATGTAATCCTCCAAAAGGCAAATGGATACTATCTTTCCTGACCCTGAAGGTGGTCTCAATCATGCCTGGCAAAGACTGCATAGTATATTCTGGAATGCATCAGGACAAAGAGAGAAAACAAAGATAGCAATCTTCTAACCTCACAATCTGGTTTTAATATCATTTGTCTACAGAAGAATCAGCTGTTAGAGAATAATTTCCTCAAGCCCATTTTTAAGATCACTTTAACCTCGCCAAAACTATCTTGATAGAAATAAGGAAAATTTCAGTGAACTTCCGAATTTCTGTGTTTATAAAATAAAAACTGGATCACATTCTTGACCTGGTCTGCTAATAAAAATGAATTTGATATATACACATCTGTGTGTGCATGTGTGTGTGTGTGTGTATATATAATCCTGTGTCCTATAATAACATTTTGGTCAATGACAGACCACGTATATGATGATGGTATACTATACAGCCTAGGTGTATAATAGGCTATACTATCTAGGTTTGTATAAGTGCACTCTAAGATGTCCACATGACAAAAAAATTATGCAATTCTTAGAACATGTCCCCATGTTGAGCAGGAATAAAATATATGCACAGATTGGTATTAGACATGAACACATTGATACACATGGGTATGTAAGATATATAACATATACACAAAATATATCAAACACATACATGCAACTACATACACACTTGCACACACACATATATGTATTCATCAGGATAAGCAAGTTTACCCTGTATGTGTTATCCGTGGCCACAAACAAACCACACAAACTTAGTGGCTCAAAACAACAAAACTTCATTCACTCACAGTTCTGTGGGTTGGCATTCCTGGACCTGGCTCAGCTGACAGTTCTGCTGTGAATTTTGTCAGGGGACTCAGCAGTACAGTCATATAGTGGCCCAGCCTGGGCTGAATAATCCAAGAAGCCTGGACACGTGTCTGGAAGGAAAGCCTTGCCATCAGCCAGATCTCTGTCTGCACGTGGTCTTTCTCTAAGGCCACTGACTCCAAAAGGTGGACTCATAGCAGCAGGAGGGGTCAGCAGAGTTGCAAGGCACCCAGAGGCCTTTGCTGGGAACTTCCTTAATATCACTTCTCAGTCCGCCCTGAGTCTCTTGATCAAAGCAAAACACCGTTCAGTTCAGTGTGAAGAGTGGAGAAAGAAAGAGTACCCCTTGATGAGAAGAGCAAGAAGCCACAATGTAAAAGCAATGGAGGAATTTATGGTCATTTTCACAATCTCTCATAGCCCCAAAATCTCAAGTTTATTTCCATTCAAGCTGTTTGTCCATCATGGTCTGCTAGGGGCTGCACTCCACATTATTTCTCAGTTAGAAATGCAGGATGATGGATTTCTGCCTCTGTGAAGAACGTGCACTGTTGCTGATCATAGCGGAGGGAAAGGTATCAATGACATGTCTTGCAGGCAATTAAACGCCTCTGCCCAGGAATGATATATGTCACCCACAGCCAGTGCACTGTCCAAAGTGAGTCGTACGGCCACACCTGACTTCAGGTGAGTGGGAGGTGAAGTCTTATGTGCCCAGAAAGAGAACTCAAATATGAGCAAACTTATTTGCTAATAAGGAGCACAACATACAACTCTTGTCCAGAAAGTATCCAGCCACATACTACAAAAAATAGAGGCATTTGTTGAGGAAGATACAAACAAGAAACATTGTACATAGGGATTTGATGCCTCAGTCCCCATCAAAGTATACACCTGGGACCTCCCACAGTTCTCTCAATCGCCATCAGCGGCCGCATCGTACTTCTTGAATTTCATTGATGGTCTGAAACCTCTTCCCTTTCAAAGCTGATTTTAGTTTTGGGAAGAGCCAGAAGTCGCAGGGCATCAAATCTGGGTTGTAGGGGGCTAAGTCACCGGCATGATTTGATGTTTCACCAAAAGCCTCTGCATAAGACGTGATGAAGTTGCTAACTATTAGTTGCCCGTACCTGCAGCCCTCTGAATCATCTGAATAGTTTCTGCTAAGGATTGTTCAAGCTTAATACAAAATTTGATGCAGACTAGTTGCTCAACTTGCCCAGTCATTTTGAATGCAATGGCCACACAGTACACATGGTCATTCAATGTTATCTATTGCCTCACTCACTAGTACAGTGAAGCTGTCATTGTTCATGCATGTGCATTCTAGTCCACTCTCCTTGGCTACCAGGTTACACCAACCATTCTTATTGTATTAACAATGCTGGACTTTTTCCAGACAGGCCTTGTATATGCACACATACACATACCACCAATCTACTAGTTTGATACCACAAATAATCAGAACTACCCAGAGCACTACCAGTGTTCTAGAAATTATATTCTCCAACTATTTACCAGTTAACAATGAAGAACAACATCATTAGGGGTTTTGTCATTTCCATTAAGAAATTTTGACTAGAAGACTATTTTTTGTTTCAGAGAAAAAGATGCAAACGCAATTTTCTTCTCATTACCCAATTACGTTTCATCAGACATGGAAGGATTTATCCGCATCTTGGATCAAGACATCTATTGGCATTTTGGTGTTAGTACATTACCATTTCTTTGGACATATACCTTTGGATCCCAAGCTGTGGTAGTCAGGATATTTACAAATACTCTGGTTCTTTGTCCTTCTGAAATCTGATTATCCTTCCACCTACTTAAAATTAACTGTTGGCATGTGACTTGCTTTGGCCAATGAAATTCACTTTATATTTGCTTATTATCTACACTATAAGGAAGTTTAAGACAGTTGGAAATTAGCTTACTCTCATGTAAATCACACACATGTGAAAAAGAGGGGAAGGGGACAAATAACATTGAATCACAAAATAATAGGACCACAAGTTGGAATTTTTATACCTAACAAATGGCGGTATTTATTTTAAACTGAAATGAAGGTAGATAACAGCTTATGTTTTTTAATTGTATTGCTTTTCTCAATGTTTTCTTATTTTTCATGTTGTAATTTTGTAAAAGAAAAGAAAGAGGTGTTTATAAATTCCAAATGCATATAATGGCCAATTCCAACTTGGTTCAGAGATTTGACCTCTTTTTTTCCCTTAAGATTTTCTATTCAGGTAGAAAATTATACCAACATTTACCTGAAATTCAAGTTAGAGAATTTTTAAAGCTTAAAAGTACCCAAAGAAATTAGTCACACTGGGTTTACTTTCTTATTTTCTCTTACAATTACAGATTTATAAAGGTATATGCTATTTCTCAATAGGGTTTAGGTAATAGTTCCTGAAACATGCTGAACAGGGACACCCAATGAAGGCATTTCTAAGCCCAAACTCCTGGAGATCTGTGAAGGTGACCTTATAGAGCCTTGTAAACATAATTAAAGATTTTGAGATGAGAGCATCGTGGATTACCCAGCTGGTCCCTAAGCCCAGTAACTAGTGTCCTGATAAGAGTGAGAAATCAGGAGAAGAAGGCCATGTGATAACAGAAGCAGAGACTGGAGTGATGGGTCTCTAAGCCTGGGAACCCCACAAATGGCTCGCAGCCCCAGGGAGCCAGGAGAGAGAAGTTCGGAACAGATTCTCCCCCAGAGGCTCTGGAAAGAGCCAACTTGGCAGACATGTTGGTTTCAGAACTTCCCAAGTCCAGAACTGTGAGAGATTAAATTTATATTTATATATTTATATTGGTCATCTGGAGATGACCAATTTGGGGTGATTTGTAGTTGCAACCCTTGGAGACTAATATAGTTCCTTCCCTGTTACTTAGGATTATCTTTCCTCCTCCCTCTTTATTTGATTCCCCAAGAAGCCAGCAGAACTGTTGTCTCTGAATTAGGACTATTTAAAATATCAGTGGTTTTATTCCACGGTCTGGCTTCCTTTAAATTCTGTAGAGATCAAAGATAATTATTATATGCCATACATCAGATGTCATTCAAAAATGTGAATGTCCATGCGTGCCTTTGGGTGCAGTTGTGTTTTTACACAGAAACACGGATGCTCTCAGTTGCACGTACAGAGGACATGATGCAGAGCTGAAACAGAAACAAGACCTGTGTTGGTCGGGCCCCTGTTAGTCAGCCATGTAAACATAAGGGCTGTAAAACACTGCATAGATTCTATACTGATTCCCCTCCCCCCGCCCCCACCCCCGCCTTTTTTTTCTCCTGTTTTATTTTCCAGGACTGAAATCTGCCTCTGGAAGATGCCACAGTCTGGATCAGTTAATTTTCTTCTTCCTATTAAAATGCAAATTCGTACTTCCATGCAATACATGATAGATTTGGGTAAACCGTGGAGTTTTCTCCTCACAATTCTTTACTGGTTTAATTTTAATCTAAATTGTCTATCAAAACTCAGTCTATTTTTTGAACTTCACTTTCCTTATTCAAAGTTCCTGTTTTGCTCTTCATTCCTACAATGAAATTTTTTACACCTGTGAAATGTAACCACATATATTGAACTTTTACTATGTCCTGGGCACCATAGTAGACTGTCATATAACAACTTAATTTAATCTTCAGGGAACATACGTTCCATTAGCCCCTTTCTACAGACAGGAAACAAACTCAGCAGGGTTCAGGAACCTGTCTAAAGTCATTACATTAGCATGCTGTTCTGTGTAACTAAGTTCCATACACTTAGCAGCTTAAACACCAGTTTATTACCTCACAGTTCTTTGGTGAGAAGTCCAACATAGCATGGCTAGTCAGTATATTATGAGGTTAAAATAAAGGTATTGACTTAGCTGTGTTCCTCTCTGGAAGTTCCGTGGAAGAACCTGTCTCCAAAGTCAGTTTTGTTGATGGCAGAATTCAGTTTCCTGCTGTGTAGGACTGAGGTCCCTATTTCCTTGACACATATCCTCCTCCATCTTAGCCAGCCATGGTATGCGTCTCATGCTTTAAAGCTCTTCAACTTCCGTTCCTGCTCTGCCTTTCAGGGTTCCTGTGATTATAGTGGGCCCTCCCCGATAACCCAGAATCATCTCGCTGTGTTCAGACTGGGGTCAGCTGGCCTGGGCTACAAAGCAATATGCAGATGGCTGCTACTTGTGCTGGGTTCGGAGGGGCCCAGGAAGGGCCCAGCTGCAACCCAACGCTGGTTGCCACTAGTGCCAAGACTGTGTCTACTTAGCAGGATGCTCATTGTTCTTCGAGGCCAGATGCTGTTAATTTGAGAGATTGAAGCCTGACTCAATACAGGCCATTCATATGGAAAAACCATATGGAAACAAGCTTGGTTGGGCCCAAAAGTTGGGTGGAGTCTCAGGGAATCAGCAGAGCAGAACACAGTTATAGCCAGGTTAATGAAGACTCATATATGGTGCCTGCCTGCCACCTCTGTAGCGGGAGGGCTCATTAAAGGAACAATGGCCTCTGCTCACACTTCTTTCCGGGAGAAAACTGCACCTCCGTCTCTCTCTCTGATGCCAGACAGTTTAGTTCCTCATGGATGTCCGTAGAGCTTTTCAAGTTGCTGCCTCAGTGCTTGAACTCAGAATGAGTGTGTCCATGTAAGTCTGTGTACAGGCCCTTTAAGAGGAATACCTGGGACTCCAGAAGCTCTCTGTTTCCCTCAGCCTGAATGCCCACTGGTTTTTATAGCCATAGGTTATGGGAACTTCCCTTCCTGGCACTGGAATCTTGGACTTGGGGGCTTGGTGTTTGGCTGGGACTTTTTGCTTCTCTGTGGCAGGAGTTCCATAGGCAAGATATTCCTCCCAAGTTTTGTCCACCATACACAGGTGTGGGACCAGCCTGTTCTGTCTCTGCGCCTCAAGAAGAAGTCTTGATGTGGCTTCTTCTTTATATCCCTTTTTGTAAGCCTCCTGTTTGGCTAGATTTCAGGTGCTACTGAAATAATGGTTGTTCTATAATTTACTTGTAATTTTGATGTGGTTGTGGGACGATCCAAGTGCTGCATTTCTTTTTTATTTATTTATTTTTTGATGGTGCCTATTTCCAGGCAGATTAACAGTTAGGGAAATAATTGTAAAAAGAGATTGTCCTGTTTTTTAAGAAGCTTTAAGAAAAAGGGTTTGAAGAGAGTTCTATATATTAAATCAGCTGCTCTGACTCAAAAGCAAAGTCACGATGTAATTAAGAATGTGTAAAACAATCTCTGAGGTTGACAGGCCCTTGCTGTAATTATAGTATCATAGCTGACATATCAAGAGATGTCCTCTATGGCTGACTCTGATGTACAATATGAACGTGTCTACAAAGCCTGCACACGCCCTAAAATGCCACATTCCCCCGCCCCCTGCCAACCATAGCTATCCAAACTGTTCTTAATGTCTAACAAAACACCTCTGTTAACATTCATGATATCTGGGAGGGGTGAGAGACTTCATCAGTGGAATAGCACCCAGTCATTTATCAGGTGATTGAGGGGGAAGTAAGAACTATTTATTTCTAGGCACAGCTGCTTAGAAATAGATTGTGCCGGATGAAATTATACTTCCTATTTGAATCCTGTCATATTTATAGTGTAGGTATACTGGTAAAACCCTAATACTAAATAATAGTAGAATAAAAATAGGTTGCACATTTAAAATTTTTTTATTAAGTGACTAGAATAGGTGAAAGGTGATGCCTAAAACTAAAATAGAAATGAGGGGAGAAAGCAGATCTGGGCAAAGTCCAGAATAGGTTCAGGGCTGGACTGAGTCTGAGGTATTGGCGCAACGTCCCCTGCCATGCTCCTCCACTGTGATCTGGACCCGAGCTGGGAACAAACGCAGCAGTTAATGCCTGCCCAGCCTGGATTGACCGAACAAGGGTGAATCACAGTGGACGGCCAAGAGGCTAGTGCATGTCTGAGCGCAAAGGGCATCTGGATCACACCTGGGCTATGAGAGACATAAGGTAAAGTTCACAGGCAAAGCTACAGGGGAGGCTATAAAATAACTTGGTAAATATTTACTCCCTGCTGAGAAAAACACTGGAGAGCAGTTTTATCACTTTGAACATTTGCAGCTGATACTAGAAGGAAATAAATGGACTTTTGGTCTTTGAAATGAATTAGTTGGCCATACAATGCCACCTTATAGATGCATAGGAAACACCCCATCTTGACTCAGGTATGTCAAGGAAAAGCACTCTTGCAGAACTATAGGCACAAAATTTATATTTTTATATAGACTATTAATAGTATATTATACACTTATTACAATATCACATATTGGATTATGTTATGTCATAAATATAGTTATAAAAATAAAACTGGACATATTATCCTTTGGAAATCATAAGCACACTGTGATTATTCACCTATATCATAACTTGTGTCAAAGTCTAGTCAGACTACTGGTGTCATGACATATTAACAACTGATCTCTCAGGATTTTGTATAGTGTTTGTGCAAACTGCCCAGCCAGTGTTGATAGCTGGTGGTAAAATTACATGCTCCAACATAATCCATACTACATAGTGTCAAGGAAGAAGCCTAATTATGACTATATATTATTTTTAAGAAAAGCATAGTGTATTATACTATATATGAAATTAAATGATACAGGCTAACTCTTTAACAGAATGACATTTTGAATTGCAATTGAATGAATCTGTTTCATAAAATATTCAACCCCTAGATTATCAGCACTTAAAGGACCTAGTATGAAGGAACCATGGACATGGACAACAGGTGGGATTGACTTTGTGGGGGAATGGGTGGGTGGGGAAGAGGACAGAGGGGGAGCAAAAAGGGGATGGATGTAATACAACAATAAAATTAAATTTAAAAAAACCAGGCAACTATTTTTTAATATCAAAGTGTCATCAACAAGCCAAAGACACTATGAGAATCTAACTTTTTAAAAATATTCTTAAGAAAAGAAGAAAAGCAGTTGATCCAGTAGTAAGGCAATTCCCAGACATGTGACCACCCCACAGGTGATCTGATGAACTCTTTCCTACTGGCCACTAACCCAAGAAATTCCTTGGGACATTGCTTTGTCATGTAATTAATCACACACAAGGCCTGTAGTGTGATGTTCACTGTAGTTTTACTTACAGGAATAGAAAGAAGGAAAAAGAGAATGAGAAAAAAGAGAGGAAGGGAGGCAGGGCAAGTCCTGAAAAACCCAGACAGAAGGAAGAGACAGAAAGATTTGTTCTCAAGTTGATGCCCACCCCCTAACACTGCTGGGTCAGGGGTGAGTCCCCTGGGTTCTGGAAGGCTCAGTGTCCACATCCTTATGATAGGGACATTATCAACTGCCACAGAATATTGAGAATGTGAAGGCTCCATGGGTTATCATTCCACCCTAGTTCCAGAAGTCCACTTGTGTAACAGCTTAAAAAAACCAGGGATGTAATCAGCAAGAATGAAGAAGTTGGATCCTCTTCCATGTTAATAAGTTTATGCATGGAGACTGGCTGCTTTGGTGCTAAACACAAATTCCTCAGAACTGGGCACTGGGAAAAAGTGCTCGGCAAAGACAGCCTTGCCCATCCTTGTATCAGCACCAGCAGTACCTGCTCATGCTGGGCATTCAGGAGTCAGAGCTAACTGAGGTGCCATCAGGAGCTCTTCTAGGACCACTCTGAACAGAGAGTTCCCATTCTTGCCCATCTACTCATTCCCATCAACCCTATGGTTCTACTGTGTCATGGCTAGGCCCTATCCATCCATCCATCCATCCACCCATACTGTGAACTTTAATATTTCCCCATGTACCCAACTAACCATTCACAAAACTATCCCATGGATTCCAAATACCTAGACAATCCTTTTTAAAGTGTGTTGCCACAGCATCACTATCTGGGAACATGTTAGAAATGCAAATTTGCAAGTTCCACCCCAGACCTACTGAATTAGAAACTCTGTGTTTAATAAGACATGCAGATAATTCTGATGCATTTTCAACATTGGAAACTATTACCGCAGGGAATTAACATCATCATCATCCATTTAAATATATACACACATATGTATGTGTATATATATATGTATATATATAATACAGCAAGCTTTTTTTTTTAACATTTGGGAAAATTTATCTCATTCTTTTTGCTCCTTGGACTCTTCTCCCACAGGCTTTTATTGTAATGTAATACATTTTTCAGGCTTGAGAGTCTTTTATTCATTACTCTGCACATGTTAAAACAAAGTAAAATATACATATAAATTATAATTAAAAATGTTTTCCTGTCTACCAGGTCCTAAATATTAAACATTTATTTCAGCTGAGTTACTATAATTTCACATTATAATAAATAATTGATAAGTACATGAAACACATTTTGATGTTATTCAACAAAAACAAAATATTATTACAAATTCATTTCTTAATAAGGTAAGTGAAGGTCCTTTTAGTCTCACATCTCCTTTGATGTAATAGTTATTTTGCAGAATGAGCTGAAAGTCAGCATCAATTCTATTCTAATTTAATATTAAACATTAAAAAACTATGTTCTTATAAATAAGTAGATGGAAATGAAAGTTTTGTTAAAACTGCTTCACTCAATTCATTGAATTTATATGCTCAAAATCATAGTAATATGTCATCAAAATTATTTTTAATAACTTGAAAATATGATCAAGACCTTCTTTAACTTTGTTGAAAGCAAATCTTTATTTAAATGATAAAGAATTTGTTACCCTGTTATTAAAGGCTTTCTTGTAATTTAGAAATATATATTCTAAAATAATATTTACAGAGATTTGTTAAGTGACTTCCTCCAAAGGCACTTTGTTTAATTTGATATATTCAAAAACATTTGGGAAAATCAAATATTGTGAATTGTATTCTAACATAACAACTTTTAAATATAATGTCCAGGTCTATGAGAATGACTACATAGGTTGTGCCCCATACAATTTAAGGGGAAAACATTTGCATAGACTCATATAAATGTCAGCCCCTGGATGTACACAATGTGGTGGCCCTAAAATGCTTTGTCTTATCAGGTATTTCAAATATGTTTTCATTGAAATTAAGGTCATGACTCAGTTTGTGGAAAAGAGCCTTTATGGTATCTAATCTGCCAAATGAATCATCATCAGCCCAATTAAATCAGACTTAATTTCTGTCAGGAGAAAAAAAAGAAACAACTTCATTTTCAGTTGAGGGTGTTAAGATGCATCTCTCGACCAATCATCTCATTTCTAAATTCCAAGTTGGAGACAGGTAAATAGGCAGAGGTGCCTGTTGCCGGCCGCCCATTGCACAAAATAAACTGTAACTGCATTCAATACCTTTGCCTCCATTGTCCTAGGCTCCTTCTCCTATCTTGCCAGAAATCAAAGGATAAAAAGGCCATAAACAAACAAATGTGCCTACTCTACCATATATGAACTCAGATCATTCCACAATAGGCCAAAGCCCCTCCACCTACTGCCACATCTCACACTTTACAGAAATGTGTCAAACCAGGGAGATAAACCCCACCTGAGAGGTTTGTGTACTGCAATTGGGGAGGGTGGCCCCCAATAAGATACGTCCATGTCTCAATTCCTAGGGGCTGGAAATGCAAACTTAATTAGAAAAGGGGGTCATTTCGGATGTAATTAAGTTGATGATCTCAAAATGAGATCATCCAGTAATATGCTGGTAGCTTCTAGATACAATCACAGGTGTCTTTATAAAAGATGTGCAGAGGGAGACAGATACACAGGAAGCAGAGGATAATGCCATGTGAAGATGGAGGCTGAGGCTGAGACAGGCGTGATGCAGCCATAAGCCAAGAAATGCCTGACGCCACCAGGAGCTGGAAGAAGCAGGAAAGATCTTCCCTCACAGCTTTCAGAGGGAGTGCAGCCCTTGTGACACCTTGATTTCAGACTATAGTGTCCAAACTCTAAGAGAATTAAATGGCTTTTCTTATAAGCTACCAGTTGTGGTGCTTTGTTCCAGTGGCCACAGAGAACTAGCACATACACTTGGGTTAAATGAGGCTTATCAACACCACTCTTCCCTACCATAGTGATTGTTGCCTCCATGCTTCTTGGAAGGTTCCAGAAGGGTGAGAAATGTGTCTTTAGTTTATATTATAGGAAATGGATAATGCTGACATAACTACTGAAGGAGTAAAGTAAAAGCATGTTCTAGAACTGACAGGATTAGGCTAATGTTCCAATTAAGGAATAGGCAGGACAAATGAGACTCTTCAATGTTTATTATTTGGTGAAACAAAATGGGACATTTGGTGCTTTTTATGGATCTTTTTTTAGTTTCTGAATCTATGACTAGAAACTTATTCAATTTAGGCTCAAAAAATATCTATAGAGAACCCATAATAATGAATCCAAGAATCAGTCCAGGCTGATCAGGTGATAATTTCTGTGGAATATAATTGGATTGAGGTGCAGCTATCTCCATGGGCTGTTCACCTTAGACTCAGAGCTACCAAAGATGGGTCACAGGAGAGGGCAACTGTGACCCATCCTTTCTCCATCATTTGAAGTTGATGGAGTTGATGGATCTTCAAGAAGTCTGGGCTCTGTGTTTTTATTCTCTTGACCCCATGAAGAGGAGCAGGGGCCTTGTATCTGGGTTTGTGTCCTTGCCTGGCTCCTCAGTTTGCACATCATAATGACTCTGGCTCCAGGGATTATCAAAGCTGTGTTTCTTCTTTGGTGGGCACAGAAGAACATCTGCATTCTAGCTTCCTGTCAGAGCACACCAGCCTGAGGTCACCAGCCTGTTGATTCAGAGGAAAATACTTATAAAGGATTGCTTTTCCTCCAGACTGGTGATTCTTAAAAGTGGGGGTTACATACTCTTTCAGAGCCTCATGATGTTATAGATTTAAACCATGCGCTACACATTTTGCATACAATTTTATGGGGGTTTTCAGATCACCCTTCTCCACCCCCAGGAAGTCTATTTCTGTAAAACCCAATAGTTCTAAATATTTCACTTTTATGTTTGAGTTAAACCAAACCATCAAAGATCCTGGTCACATAACCTGTTAAGAGGCTCCCACCATGCACACTTTGGTTTTATGCCATCAGCTTCTGGTAAGAAATACTGAACCCAAGGGCTCTGCAATTCCTCACTTTACTTGGTGGTTGAACTACCATGGATACTATAGCTCAGAGCATCACAGGCATCATCTTCATGAAACTAGGAGAAGGCCTCCTCTCAGGTCTGCATACCAAAAAGAGCTGTGCCTCCTGGAATAAGTGCTTATTTTGTACAGATGCCAAGAATTGCATGACAAAGTGTGTTTTCTCTGTATGACATGGATCTGGGTTGTGGCTCAGCTCCTTGATTACAAGCCTCATCCTGGCTCCATCTTATTTTTTTTTTTTTCACTTTGTTTTTCTCGCTTGTTATTTAAAAACCTATTTACTAAGAAAGATGACGTTCACCAAGGACACATGAGACCCATGTTAAATGCGGGTTCACTTTTCTTGTCTGTACGGACTTGTTGAGTTCAAAAGCCATTCCTTCTCCCACTTCCTCATGCTCTTCTCCTCCCTTTCAAAGCACCCCTCCCAACTATTTTCACAAGAAGAGCTTTTTGAGGGTGCTCCCAATCATTAGATGAACCCCTAGGCATGAGCAAAACTCACAAAATTGATGGTGAAGCAGAAATGGCTCTCTGCCTTTCACTCACCAAATGAAAACTAAATACATACACACACACACAGACTGTACAATGACTATTTAGGACTTCTGGTTCCCTATTGGCTTTTAAAAAAACCTTCTGGAAATCTTTAATAAAGAGGCAAAATCTTTTTAAATGTTCTCTTATTTACATCCTTGCCCTATTATAGCATAATCTCTGTCATGATGTTTTTTGTCCCCACAGTGAGTTAGCCAAAAACATTGCCTTTTGCTTTTGTTAACACTCGATCACACCACCAGCTGTTAACCAATGCTTGTGTCCATTTGGAAATTTGTTTGTGTAAAGTGTTGGCTGTTATATAGTGGTATAAATAGCATAGCCAGTTGTTACTGTGCTCAACCACAATTTGGGATGTAATATGTTTCAATAGAATTAAACTGGCTATTACAGCTCAATAACCCTCACCTCCAAAAATCAACCATAGTCTATCTTCAAAGAAATTACTAGCTTCTTTCCGTCCCCAAGAGGCATTTAATTTAACAAAGCTATTCCATGTCTGATGTTAATGAACAAGGGAAACTGCTTCTTAGCAATTCACAAGGAAAGATTTATAACTAATTAGATCCCCTTTGCCAAAATTAAGGCACAAATGAATCACGAAATTGACCCTTTTAAGTGTAGCTTCTAAGATGTTTGCAGCTGTTGACAATAAGAAAGCCAATGATGAATTGTAACAATTGGAACAAACAAAATCAAATAAGATTTTAATTCACAAAAATATGGAAGAAATTAAGATGAGATCAAAGGAAATTTCAGTAGTTACAAATCAAAGAGGTGAATCCAAAGTGACTTTTTGTCTTTAGTTTAAGTGCCTCAAGACTAGGGTCTTGAAAATAACATTTTCTTCCAAAATAAAGGTTGAACAAAAATGAAAAGACAAGAAAATGAGATTGTGTCACCCTGCTTATAAAACAAAGGTTTTTCTAATTTTGGCTCCCAACATTCTAATAAGTGTCATTTTGTGTTTGAATATATTACCTTCTCTTATCAACCAAAAATCTGACAAAGGAAAATGTTAAAGGATCAATTTCTTTCTAATGGGTTTCTACTGTTGATCCTAATTAAAAGATTTTAAAAAGTTATTTCATGTTAAATCCAGTTGTAAATTACCATGTTGTGCTAGAAAGTTATATCAGTTATAACAAAAGCATTGAAGAGGATGGTATGTAAAAGGTAACTTGAAAATTGGGAAAAAATTATTCCTTAATTCTGTCTCACATATTGATTAGATAGGTTAATTTCCATCTTTAATATCCCATGGGAGTACTCAAAAAAATTGTTTCTTTTTTAGTATACTTCTCCAGAAGTCACTGAATTTTTAATTTTCCATCATTTTATTTCACCATTAAAGGATTTTTATTAAATCCGCATCATTGCTCCAAATTTTATTCTCATGTTCCAAGAAGGAGACTCAGAAGCATGTAAAATCCTTCCTAAGGCCAGGGCCTGGTTATCAGAATTAATTCTAAAGTTCAAGAGCCTGGGTGAAATCCCAACCCACCATTCCCCTGCTGTGTGACTGAGAAGGGGCATATCACCCTCTCTTTTTAAATAGGAGGGAATGACAGTATCTATCACAGAGAGTGCATTATATATAAAGCAAGTCAGTAATTCACTCCTAGTGCTTAGTTTTCAGAAAGCTCTTCCCAAATTCACTGCTGCCATTGCCAGTAGTAACATTATTGTTCTGCTGGTCATCTCAGCATCACACTGAAGAAGCTGCAATTTCCTGCTCACTAAAACAACTTTGAAGACATAAAGGAATAAGAAAATTTGTTTAAAAAAAAACAAAAACAAAAACAAAAACCAGCACTGAGCTCTAGGTCTGACACAGTTACATTTCTATTTCTGGCATTTGAAAGACATTTACACCAACTACAAGGCACAGATAGAATTTAACTGAGATAAATTCAGGCCAAAGAAAAGTTTGGATGACATTTTGTATTCCCCAGATACACTAAGAAGGGCGGAGATAGATAGATAGTAGATAGCACAGTCAGCACAGATAGTAGATTTTGAAATTGTGAAAGTCTATAAAATCTCCCCTGAATATCTAAAAAGCTGTGTGAGTGCACTCAAAGGGATGGTGAGTAAGAGCACATGGAGTCCTGAGACTCAAACTTGAGCATGACCATGGAAAGAAGAAACTCCATACCTAAACAGGGTATAAGAAAGCCCTGCAGAATGAGCAGGAGACCAACATCTTGAAGATGCAGCAATGGGACCTACTTCAGCCAAACATTTACCAAGCAACTGAAGCAGGATTGAGGAAATGGAGTGGAGGGAGGCAAAACAAGTCGGGAAGCTAAAGAGAGCTGGCACCTCTGAGAAACAGCAGTAAGAGAAGTGCAAAAAGAAAGGCTTTTGTGAAAAAATACTAAATGAAATGAATAGAAATTACATAAAATTTTAAGTGAGCTACATTAAAATAGACTCTAGAGAAAGTAATAAGCCACATTAACTGAGTGGAAAATAAAGTAATTATATGGTGGCTGAACTTAAATGGGCTACTGGCAGTATGGAAGAAAACATATACAAGACCAAGAACAATAATCTAATGGCAATAATTTGTTTAAAAAGTCTCAGAATATATTAGCAAAGGCAGAATGAGTAAAACTTCTGCAATTTTTCCTATTTCATGGTGGAGTCCAGGTAAAGGAGAGATTTTAGTATTACCTTTGAAAGTAAGAGGTAAAACAACACTTCAAAATTATAACATTGTATATGACCACTACTTTAAAGTAAAATCAAAATCATAAGCTGTAAGTATAATAACAAAATGAGAGAACATACATAAAAGTTAAAGCATATAGTCAAGCACATGATCAGAGAAAAATTCACAGCTTTAAACACTTTCATTACAAATGAGATAAAACCAAAATAAGTGAAATAAGCAATCAACTAAAAAAGGTCAAAAAGAACAATAAATAGGAAAAATAGGAAAAGAAGGAAAGGAAAAAGAATAAAATCAAAATGGGAATCTCTAAATTCAAATTAAACCTAAAAGCTGATTTAAAAAATAGTTGATAAACTCTTGAAACAAAACAAAACAAAACAATACAAAAATAACCAAATACCAACAGGAAAATAAAAGGAGAAAATTGTCCCACAAATGATTTTGTTCAAGTTAAAAGAATGCTATACTTTGATATAGTCCCACTTCTTTTGTCCTTTCTTTCACTTTGCTACAGGAGTTAATATCTAAGATATATAAAGAATTCCATGCAACTCAATAGCAAAACTCAAACAAAAACAAAAATCAATGCAATTAAGAAAATGAGCAGATGATCTGCATCAACATTTTCCAAAGAAAACACACAGATTGCCAACAGGTACATGAAAACATACTCAGCATCGCTAACTATCAGGGAAATGCAAGTCAAAATCAAAACAAGATATCACCTCACAGCTTTTCAAATTACTATCAGCAAAAAGACAGGAGACAACAAGTGTTGGTAAGAATGAAAAAAGGGGAAGCCTTGTCCACTGTTGGAAAGAATGTAAATTAATGCAGGTACTTTGGAAGACAGTATGGTGATTACTCCATTTGGTCCAGCAATCCCACTTCTGGGTATATATCCAAAGCAAATAAAAACAAAATCTTGAAGAGATACCTGTACCTCATGTTCATTGAAACATTATTCACAGTAGCCAAGACAGGGAAATAACCTAAGTGTCAGTCAATAGATGAATGAATAACCAAGATGTGGTATATGTACACATACAATGGAATATTCCTCAGTCATTAGAAAGAACATTCTGCCACTTGCGACAACATGGATGGACCTTGAAGGCACTGAGCTAAGTGACAACAGTCAGACAGGGCAAGACGAATACTGTATTTTACTTTTATGTGGAATCTACAAAATCCAAACTCATAGAAACAGAAAGTAGAATGTTGATGGAGAGTGGATGGGGAGATTTTATTTAAGGGAATAAACTTTCAGTGGGAAGATGAGTACATTCTAGGGATCTAATTTACAGCACAGTGGTTATAGTTATTATATTGAATGATCTACTTGAAAGTTGCCAAAAGAGTGAATATTAAATGTTCTCACTATAAAAAAAAATAATTATGTGACATGATGGCAACTATGTGACATTAGCTAACACTGTTGTAGTAATAATACTGCAATATATGTGTACCAAATCAATACATTATATATCTTAATGTTATATGTCAATCATATATCAATAAAGCAGGACAAAAATACAACACACAATATCTAAAATGGAACTTAGGGCTTAAAAATTTTTTTTATTATTATTTTTTAATTAAAAAAAAGATTTTATTTATCATTTTTAGAGGAGAAGGGAGGGAGGCAGAGAGGGAGAGAAACATCAATGTATGGTTGCCTTTCACCTGCTTCCAGCTACGGACCTGGCTGGAGACCTGGTTTGCAACCTGGTTATGTGCCCTGGCTGGGAATCAAACCAGCAACCTTTGGGTTTGCAGGCTGGTACCTTTCCACTGAGCCACCAGCCAGGGCTAGGGGTATTTTTAGTTAAATAAATTATTTCTGAGAAAATAACAATTGTTTTGCATATATAAGTATATATATATATATATATATATATATATATATATATATGGCACAAAAATATATCACAAAGCTTTAAAAAATTTAATTTAATGATTTTTAAAATGTAATTTTATTGTTCTACTTTTTTTTTTTTTTTTTTTT